>SNQJ01S0016785.1:132189-147217 GCA_010110895.2 Picea sitchensis
ATGGCCAAGAAAAAGGGTGCTTCATGATTTCGCGTACCGCGAACTCTTGTTGTGAGTTACCTCGATTCTCCCAACTCACGATATCTGAAATGGAGCTTAGTAGTGTGCTAGCTCCTCCCTTCATCCTTCGACAATGTGACCTTGGCTATGACCACGGGACAAACATTCGAGTGCTTCGCTTGCTAGATCAACGATCCAGATCTTTTCTTTGATCCGACGGCTCAGATCTCATCGTGACTTCGCATGTCGGGGGTTTGAACATGAGCCAGCCCTGACTCTTCCAACTCTCGATATCCGATACTTTCTTCAGATTAATGACCCATATCGTCGGTGATCTGACGGCTTAGATCATTTCACGACTTCGCATATCTCAAGTTCCTACAAATCTCATCTTTGACTTCTCCAGCTTGGGAGTCAGAGAAATGTTGATCTCTCGCCACATTTCCTATGGCTCCAACGACCATGATTCCTTCACAGCTTTGGAGTGTTGACTGACTCCTGGGCTTATCCTCCTTGTAGCTCCACTGGATCTAACCATTGTTGGTCCTTCGTGCTCTGATCTGACAGCTGAGGTCTAATCTCCTTCTCTGCACGCTCCTCTTGTGTGGATTCTGATTTGATGGCCACTGTCAATTCCTTTTCCATGAATATTAATAATAATTCATGTGTTCTTGGTATTTTGACCTTCATA
This sequence comes from Picea sitchensis, assembly GCA_010110895.2. Lineage (NCBI taxonomy): Eukaryota > Viridiplantae > Streptophyta > Pinopsida > Pinales > Pinaceae > Picea > Picea sitchensis. Next base: position 132,881 of record SNQJ01S0016785.1, read on the forward strand.
TAATGTATCCCTCCTCCACATTGACTAGGGATTGTGACATAGGCTATTCCATGGTGTCAAGGTGTATGCGACACTTATATGACACTTTACGACACTTAGGGCGAGGTACCTAGGTGTGAAATTTTCATGTGTAACAACCTTGAAGGTCCAGGCGGTTGACAAAACACTTCCAGTTCGAGAGGATATTCTCCGTACCCTCAAAGATGACTTGGTCATGGCATAGAATTGCATGAAGCAACAAGAAGATCAAGGTTTCTCTGAACGTCAATTTGCAGAAGGGGATCAGGTGTTTCTGCCACTGCAACCATACAAGCAAACTTCCCTCAAGGATGAACATTGTCAGAAGCTAGTGCCCAAATTTTATGGTCCTTATACAGTTTTCAAGTGTGTGGGACAAGTCGCCTATCAATTAGCCCTGCCCAGTCATTCAAAGCTACATCCTGTTTTGCATGTTTCATTCTTAAAGAAGGTGATTGGAACTAGGTGCCAAATTAAAACCAACCTTGTCGAGTTAGCTAAAGAAGGATCCATTTGGCTACAGCCAGAAGAAGTTTTCGACCAGCGTGAGCATCGCCTATGTCAAAGAACCATCAAGGAAGTGCTAGTCAAGTGGAAAGATACAACTCCAACTGATGCCACTTGGGAACCAGCTACCATTCTGCAGCAGTTTCCACATCTCAAGCCTTGAGGACAAGGCTATTTTTAAGGGGGCAAACATGTTAGGGTCCTAACTCGCACATAGGTAGAGCAATATATTCGAATGTAATAAAGGTCAATATTAATAAGGCCTTTCAATAAAATAGAATAAGGCGGATGTAAGAATACCTAATAAAAGTTTTCGCTTCTAGAAGGATCTTCCTCTAGATGCTTCTTTTGATAGACATATTTAGTATAAATAAAGGTTGAGGGTCTGAGAACCCTAGATTGAAGATTATTTTAATAGAGCGCTGCTCGATTGGAGGTTTCCCCCTCGAAGAGGCCCATGAACATTTCTTTCTGAATCAAAGTGCTATTTCTGCTGTTGTTCTTATATCATTTATGTGTTATTGTGGAGATTATGTTGGTTATATTATTGTTATTCTGCCATTTCTATCATTTTATTTCTATTCTGCATACTTTTTATATTTGGTATATTACAAAAAACCCACCTGCGCAAACACACACCAGGCATAGGTCTTCACCTCCATACGACCACGGTGCTTTGACCTCAGGCCAAGCCAAAAGGTGCTCGGCTTTCGTGACTTCACAATTCTCGTTGCAAGTATTCCTTGCTCTTTGGAATGCCAAACCCCAAAAAGGTGTAATGCCTATTTGGATCCTCCCTTAAGCCTCTTCCATATGGCCTTACTCTGTGACCACACACTAACTCAAAGAGTGCTTTCATAATTCGGGACCTCACGAATCCAAATGTGGACTTCCCTGCCTGTTCAATCCCTGAAACCTGAAAGGTTTCCGGAACTCTGACCACTCCTTTGACTTCCACCAAACGTATCCTCTAACTGATACTTGGGACCCACCTTTCGGCATTTCTCTCTTCATGATTTTGGGAGTTGTGTTGAACATGCAAATCTACCTCTTGAGTCCCAAAACCTCGAAACCCGATTGGGGCCCAATGGTTATTATCCCTCAACTCTATGGGGCCATATGAACCTCCACCAAGGATTGGGTCCTATTCCTTTTGCTCTTCAGGATTTCACGATTCATGAAAATCCACAACAGAGAGTTTCCTTACCTTTCGAAACTCCGATTCCCGAATTCTCGAAGCCTCACCTCCCATGTGATCTACGACTAAGAACTTCCTAGATCAGACGACTCTAGATCTTTCATGATTTTTCCACCCAGGAATCTCTTATGCTCGATCCAAATCACTGGTCACTCCATTCCCAGAACTCCGATATGGGAATTCTCATACGAGATCCAATGGCTTTCGTTGATTTGGATCCAACAGTCATTACTCCTCCTGAGATTTGAGTATCGAAAGACACTCCCCTTAACCTTCTCGCTGATCTGTGAGATCTAACGGCTCACGGAATTTCACACTACTCCACGAAGTTCCCTGTCATCCGTTCCACCTTTCTGCATGGCTTCCCAGGGATTAAACCCCATGCACGTATCCTTGATCCAATGACTCTCGGATATCGATGTTGGATCTGACGGTTCAGATCTGTCCTCCCTTGTGCTCTCTCCTACGTGCGTCTAGACATAGATTTGACGGTCCATATCTTCTCCTCTGCAGCTAATCTATGGCTGATGTGTGCCTCCTCGTGAGCTTGCACTTCTTCCGGACTTGGAAATTTTTTGAGTTTTCAAAGGCCTTGACCTTTTCTCTTTTCCCTGTGAGCCAATGACCTTTAGCCTTGCTTGTGTTTTAGGAACACTCTCCCTCCTAAGCTTGAGAACTTGAAACAAGTTCTTCCTGGGCACACTCCTTGTGCTCTGACTAGCCTTCAGGCAGTTGTCATTCAATACTTCACTTAATGTTGGCCTAGTGCAATCCTCACATAGGTCTTTGTCCTCCTTGATCTTAAATTACTCAGACTTCAATGGTCTCTGTCCCTTTCTCTCCTTGAAGTGATGGAAGTGCCCTCTTTGAAAACTCCCCATTCAAGCACGCCTTGTTGAGCCTACAGGGTGTTCAGTAACCCTGTGAATGTCTTCCCTGTGACACTTCCCTTATCTTAGAACTCGAAATAGAGTTCCTCTCGGTGCACTCCTTGCACTCGCTCGATGCCCTCCTGGCAGATCTTCTATAGAATCTTTAGTGACTCTGTCTTCTCACTGAACTCGAAATAGAGTTCCTTCTGTGCACCCTGTGCATCTGCTCAATGCCCTCTTGGCAAAGTATCACAAAATTCCCAGAAATTCTATCTTCCCTGTGCTCTCGTCTGCACGGTTCTTCCTTCAAGGTGTTCAACAACCCTGAGGCTTCCTCCCTAAGTTAATGAATTCCTCTGGTGCATCCTCCTGGCACGTCTCTTTCCAAATTCCACAGAATTCAGAAGTGCACTCTATGCACTGGCTTACAGAACCCACATTGTTCTGTCATGCAACCTCTTGCATGAAGCCTCAAAGAACCTAGACCTGGAATCAAAGAACCCAATAGATAGAAAAATCTATCTATCCCTACAAATGCACATCTAACATACATCTACAACATATCATAAACACATAAAGACATTCATCAACATACACAAAATAACATGCAAGAAAAACTACTCTGATTGTATTAATATGAAATGCCTCTTTACAATGTGAGCTCTGACTGCAATAGAGTCATGGCTTCTTCTCTTCTCCCTATTCTCTCTATTCTTCTCTGCCTCTTTTTCTGACTAATTCCTACAGATACAAAGGATCTTTTTATAAAAGGGGGCTCCTCGAGCTCTTCCCTCCAAGCTACCTACTCTTATTAATTGCATTGAATTGCATTCAATGGGCCATCTAATTCAAATTGGAGTTAGATCCCTTTCTACCTGTCAGCCATTAAAGGAGACTCTAACTACAACATTCTCAAAGGCACATCTTTGGCTCTTCGATCTTACAACATTTAATTCATTTAATTCATTTAATTCAAATTTGAAATTTGAAAGTGAGAGGGTTGCACCTCTCCTCTTCATTGAATGCGCAATTGAAGTGTTGGTCGGTGCTTTGCTGGCTTGGAGCGATGCTCCTGCATCATATTCCATAGCTACAAAAAATTTATGATCTCCTACTCATGAGCTTCCCAACTCTGCTGTTGAAATCCACCTAGATCCCAAACTGTTCTTTGGAGTTGTCCATCCGATCCACTGCTTCGCTGCTGCTACTGGCTTGCTTCTCTTGCATGGTATTTTCTATCCAACTTCCTCTTGCTGGTTGATTCTTCTGTTGACCTCAACATCAACTTTTCAATTCTCTTAATTTCTTTGTCCAGCTACTCAACTGGTTGGTTCTTCCTTTGTAGTCCACTTGGATGCACTTCTTCCCTGCAAATGGGTATATCAATATGATCTCCCATGTTGTCTTCCTCATCTCTTGTGGCTTTGACTTGCCACCCTACTGCAGATTCCAATTCTGCAGTCTCCCCACTGAGTTGTTGCTCAGATTCTTCCTTTGACAACTTTGCTTCTGCCATTTCTCTTGCTGGTGTATTTCCAGCTTCCTCCAGTCGCTCCTTGGGCTGGTATTCTCCCTCTGTCTCCAACCTGACTTGATGGATGTGCATGCCCTGCACCTTCACCCTCTTCTCTAGGGCTTCAATTTCTTCACACAAATCAACAAACTCTAGACTATCTTCTTCCTCCTCTTCTTCTTTTGTTGCAAGCTTCATTGCTGCAATTGCCTCTTTTTCAGCATCCTGGCTGAAAATTTTGAGCCATTCTTCCAAATTCTCCTTCTCCTCTTCTCCTTGTGCAAACATCAGTGTCTGCTCGATTTCTTTCACTATGACAGTCGCTACTGGTTGTCCTTCTTCTTCTGTTGCAATTTCATCTTGTGCATCGAAATTTACTTGGCTATTTGGAAGGAATACTTTGATCCCCCCAATGGTCAGAACGCATTTCCGATCCTTCTCCATCAGCTCTTCTTGCTGATATGAACTCACCTTTGAGCTCATCGTCTCTCCCTTGCCTTCTTGGCAAATTGGGATTTTTGTGCTTCCCACCTGGCAGTCTTTGAGATCAACTAACGACCCCTCCTTGTTGCCTTCCTATCAATTTTCATTCTCCTTACTACCTTCTTGATAGTCTTTTAGATCCTACAATGATCTCATCCCATTGCCCACCTGGTAAACGAGAATTTCTGCGTTTCCCTCCTGACATTCTATGAGATCCTCCAATGATCTCACCTCATTGTCACTAAGATTTCTCCCAATCTCTGGTTCAAAGATGTGAACCATTCCTTCTCTTTTACCAAGGATTCTAACATGCCTCAACCATTCCTTCAATAGTCTCCACTATATTCTAGCCAACAACTCCTTGACTAGCCACTCTACTGTCATTTTCATGGGCCATTCATATACCCATCGTGATTTTGCATTCTGTTGCACCCGCGGTGCAAGCTCTTCCATTCTCTCCATTATCTCACTGAGCTCTTTATCCATCTCAGCCTTTCTCTTCATCTGATGGTGGTCCTCTCTTTGACCATGCTTATGGCCTTCAGTAGCCATCTTTTTGCCTTTGAATCTGCCCTCCTAGCAAATTTTTTGTTGTTTACTCTGCAACTTAGAGCACTCCTAGTATCTCCTACAGTCCACCTGATTGTACCATTTGAATGTTACGTCTCGAAAAAAACTTCACCTTTTACCTGTCTCCTACAGGCTCTTCTTCATCTCACTTCCTCTTTTTCCTGAAATATACTGGAAAAATCCTACTCTGATACCACACTGGTGTAGACCCCCGACCCTCGAGACCGTTCTAAACTGTCCTTGAGGCTCGTCCTGCGACTCCCTCTGATCCCTATTGGAACCTTAGTTAAAACAATCCATAGGATTTTTATGAAAACCCACCTGCGCAAACACACACCAGGTGTAGGTATTCACCTCCATATGAACACGGTGCTTTGACCTCAGGCCAAGACAAAAGGTGCTTGGCTTTTGCGACTTCACAACTCTCATTGCAAGTATTCCTTTCCCTTTGGAATGCTGAACCCTGAAAAGGTGTAATGGTTATTTGGCTCCTCCCTTAAGCCTCTTCCATATGGCCTTACTCTATGACCAAACGCTAACTGAAAGAGCGCTTTCGGAATTTGGGACCTCATGAATCCAAATGTGGACTTCCCTACCTATTCAATCCATGAAACCCAAAAGGTTTCTGAAACTCTAACCACTCCTTTGACTTCCACTGCATGTATCCTCTGACTGATACTTGGGACCCACCTTTCAACATTTCTCTCTTCGTGATTTCGGGAGTTGTGTTGACCATGAAACTCTACCTCTTGAGTTCTGAAAAACCTAATTCGGGCCCAACAACTATTATCCCTCAACTCTATGGGGCCATATGACCCTCCACCAAGGATTGGGTCCTATTCCTTTTGCTCTTTGGGATTTCGCAATTCGAGAAAATCCACAGCAAAGAGTTTCCTTACCTTTCAAAACTCTGATTCTTGAATTCCCAAAGCCTCACCTCCCATGTGATCTATGACTGAGATCTTCCTCGATCCAACAGCTCTGGATATTTCAATATTTCGCCACCCAGGAATCTCTTATGCTTGATCCAAATCACTGGTCACTCCATTCCCTGAACTTCTATACGAGAATTCTCATATGAGATCCAATGGATCTCATTGATTTGGATCCAATGGTCATTAATCCTTAGGAGCTTTGAGTATCGAAATACACTCCCCTTAACCTTCTCACTAATCTGCGAGATCTAATGGCTCACGACATTTCGCACTTCTCCACGAAGTTCCCTATCGTCCGTTCCACCTTTCTGTGTGGCTTCCCAGGGATTAAACCATGTGCACGTATCCTTGATCCAATGACTCTCGGATATCGACGCTGGATCTAACGGTTCATATATTTCCTCCTTTGTGCTCTCTCCTGCATGCGTCTGGACGTAGATTTGACGGTCCAAATCTTCTCCTCTGAAGCTGATCTATGGTTGATGTGTGCCTCCTCCTGAGCTTGTGCTTCTTCCGGAATTGGAAGATTTTTGAGTTTTCAAAGGCCTCTACCTTTGATCTTTGCCCTGCGAGCCCATGACCTTTAGCCTCGCCTATGTTTTAGGAATGTTGTCCCTCCTGAGCTTGAGAACTTGAAACAAGTTCTTCATGCGCACACTCCTTGTGCTCTAAATAGCCTTCATGCGGCTGTCATTCAACACTTCACTAAATGTTGTCCTAGTTAAATCCTTGCACAGGTCTTTGTCCTCCTTGAGCTTCAACTACTCAGAATTCAATGGTCTATGTCCCTTTCTCTCCTTGAAGGGATGGAAGTGCCCTCTTTTGCAACTCCTCATTGAAGAATGCCTTGTTGAGCCTATAGGGTGTTTAGTAACACTGTGAATGTCTTCCCTGTGACACTTCCCTTATCTCATGACTCGAAATAGAGTTCCTCTCGGTGCACTCATTGAACTCCCTCGATTCCATCCTAGCAGAGATTCTACATAATCTTCAGTGACTCTATCTTCTCATTGAAATCTAAATAGAGTTCCTTCTGTGCACCCTGTGCATCCGCTCAATGCCCTCTTGGAAGAGTCTCATAGAATTCCCAGAAATTCTATCTTCCTTGTGCTCTCCTCAGCACAGTTCTTCCTTCAAGGTGTTCAGCAACCCTAATTCTTCCTCTCTGAGTTAGTGACTTCCTCTGGTGCATCCTCTTGGCACGTCTCTATCCAAATTCCGCAGAATTTAGAAGTGCACTCTATGCACTAGCTTACAGAACCCACAGTGTTATGCCATGCAACCTCTTGCATGAAGCCTCAAAGAACCCATACCTGGAATTAAAGAACCCAATAGATAGAAAAATCTATCTATCCCTGTAAATGCACATATAACATACATCTACAACATATCATAAACACATAAAGACATTCATCAACATACACAAAATAACATGCAGGAAAAACTGCTCTGATTGTATTAATATGAAATGCCTCTTTACAATGTGATCTCTGACTGCAACAGAGTCACGACTTCTTCTCTTCTCCCTATTCTCTCTATTCTTCTCTACCTCTTTTTCTAACTAATTCCTACAAATACAAAGGATATTTTTACAAAAGGGGGCTCCTTGAGCTCTTCCCTCCAAGCTACTTACTCTTATTAATTACATTGAATTGCATTCAATGGACCATATAATATGAATTGGAGTTAGATACCTTTCTACCTATCAGCCATTAAAGGTGACTGTAACTACAACATGCTCAAAGTCACGGCTTTGGCTCTTCGGCCTTACAACATTTAATTCATTTAATTCAAATTTGAAATTTGAAAGTGAAAGGGATGCGCCTCTCCTCTTCATTGAATGCACAATTGAAGTGTTGGATGGTGTTTTGTTGGCTTGGAGAAATGCTCCTGCATCATTATGGAACTATCGTTTTCCTTCTGTCGAAAGGAAACTCGGGTCAGTATGGACCTGTATGAAAAACTGTCCTCTGTGGTACTTCGGTTTGACCATTTTTTGTCTCCCCATCTAGACCCTCCATGCTTCCATTCATTGGGGTGGTTGATGGTTCAACCACCAGTCCTTTTCTTATTAACTGATTTCTCCTTGTGATCAGGATGAGTCTTACTATTTCAACAAGGAGAAATTTGGGTCATTTTGACATAATGACCCTCTCCACAATTTCCTTACTCTTTTTCCTCTAGTGATATGATGGCCAGTACTTCAAGGATTCACCCCCATAGTCAGTCATTAGAAATCTAAACATAATATATATTTACATTGTTCGCATGCCATAGCATGGTGATCATAATTAATGATTAATTACATGTTGGGGGATATAAGGGTATTACAATTACGTAACTCAATTCTTTATAGCTTTTCCATGGGGTTTATTGGATTCTTGATTCCTTTGTTATTCTTTACTAATTCCACATCCTTATGGCATGCGCTCGAATGTTCCATATCTTTATGTTTCTCTTCCAGTTGGAGAATCACTCTTTTTCCTTGTTGGCACACTTGTAGATAGATTTCCGCCACTTCTATCTAATGTCAATGTTTTATGGGTTTTTGCAAAATATTTATGCGTCCACGAAACTAGTTCTTCAAAACGGAGGGCCCACTAGGCCCCAACGATAATCCTTGACTTGTCTCGAGTCAACCTTTCACCTCTTTGATTTTCTCTCCCTCAAATGGAGGGCCCAACTCTGGTATAAATTGCAGTTCTTGTTGTCGAAAACTTTCATAGTGTGCGACCTTGTCCTTCCATTTCCTCTCCAAAATCAATGCACCCGCAACAAATTCCTACTTGATGTTGACATCAGGTACCTTGGGCTTGGTAGCCACAGAGAATTCCATTCTATTTTAGCAAGAGAATCCAACTATTGAAGTTGAATGTACTATGCTTGAACTGTAGGCATAAATTGTCGGAGTGTTGTCTTTGAGGCTCTATTAAATTCATCCATTGCATCCAGGCGGTCATCCTTAGCTTGGTTCTCGACAAGTTTAGTCGATTTCTCTATAGGATCAAGAATGGTTCGAGCTTTCACATGCATTTTCTTAATGCTTGTGCACAACTCTTCGATAGTGAAATAAGGATGCATATTGTGAATTACTACGATTTTCGCAAGATTGACTAACACTCCCACCCTACAAACTATGTGTCCTAACAGATTGCCAAATGGTACACAAAAAATATATTTTCTCAGATTCATGGAAATCTATAACTATCTACAGTGGTCCAACATCAAGAATAATAGACCAATGTTATCTTTAAGTAAGTTGTATACAATCCACTCATATAGGTATACCTCAAGGAACTTATGAATCAAATCATGGAATGCTACATTGATTATCCGAGAAAACATTGTTGGAGCATTCTTAATCCTAAAAGGCATAACATTGTAGGAAAATGATCCCCACTCAATAGTGAATGTAGTATTCTTCTTGTCTTCCTCGGTGATTCTAACTTGGTGATATCCAGAAAACCCATCTATAAAGGATTATGCCTCATTTCTCGCTACTATGTCTAGTACCTCATCGCTAAAGGGGGTAGGAAAGGGGTCATGTACGCAAGCAACGTTTACGCTTTTGTAGTCCACACAAAAGCGTATATCATATGTACCTTTCTTGTTTTGTATCACGATAGGACTGATCCATTCAGCCTTATCGATGGGGAAAATCAACCCATCTGTGAGCATACTATGAATATCCTTCTTCACTTTCTCTTTGACTCTGGCATTTATCCAATATGGATTATGCTTGACTAGTCTTGATTCAGGATTTAACTTTATCCTCATCTCCCATAAATCTCCCTTAATGCCTTTTAATTTGGAAAATTTTGTAGGAAACAAATCCTTATATTCTCGCAAGAGAGTTTGTATATTTTTCATCGTCCGTTCATCCCTATAGTCTCCAACGGATGCTATAATAGGATGCTCATTAGTTCCTATATTTGCTTTCCACAAATTCAAGGGTTTGGTATAGGAACTCCTAACAACCTCCGAGATAATGTATTTAACCTCCCTAATCCTTTCAGATTCCTAAAATGTCATATGCCTAAGTTCCTCAAGGTCATCTGGATCTTCTGGGTCTCTATCAATAGTAAGATAGACCACAAGTAATCGAGTAGAGGGTGGGTAAATACTCTGATGAAGAAGGTACTCATTTTTAGGATAGACAATAGGAGGATGTATAGGATTAACTTCATCAATAAAAGGTATTTACTTAATCTGTTGCAAAGATAAAGTGATTTCAGTGGACTTACATGAGAATAACAAGTCTTGACAAAACTGTCATTGAAGGATTTCCCAACAACCAGTTTGACATCAAGCTTCCTCATGGATATACCAAGCGACTAGAATTTGTCCCAAGGAATGAATAAACTAATGCACCAACAATTGAGAAGGCAATTGTGCAACTTCCCATGCTTGAATACAATGCACCCCATGATCCCTCATATATGAAATCCCATCATATGATTCCAAAGTTGATTTTTATGGATTCAGTGAAGTAAGTTGCGAAGGGGGAATAAAGCAATGTTGGATGGAATGCCTTGCTTCATCCCAGGAAGATTAAATCTCTTTGTGGGTGGCCCACCATCTAGTAGACGAGGATATTAATATAACATCAAGTACCATAATTATTTTCTACGGAATGAATTTATCCTGTAACTCAGAAAGAAAGCTACATAAATATGAAGTGCCATCATAAATAGGGTTTTCTCTAACCTCTGACGTAATCCACCTGGATGCTCAGATAGTTGTGGAACATCATGAAAAGTTCTCATATCTTCCATGTTTCCAATTTTTGAAAGAGACCTCAGAATATTCACCTACAAGTTGAATACTACGTCGACTTACCGAGCCATCTGCAAGTGGGTTACTATAGTCCACACACTTTCCTGTAGTCAAAGTATAAATATGATCTGGGGCATCCTCTTCCATATTCCCCTCTACCATATCTGTATAGCGAGGACCCTGATATGGGTATAATGGTTGGGTTACCTTCATACCATCTACTTCAAAAGATGTGATTTCTTTCTTAAGGTCAATAACAACAAAATTCCCATAAGCCCAATCAATTCCCAGTAAATTTGGGTATGGGTCCTTCTCCCCCATGATTTTTATAACCTTGAAATAAACTACTATATTGAATCCATCTAAGTCCACTTCAACATTTTGTATCCTCCCATCCGAATAGATACAATATTGATTGGCCATCCACAACTAAATGGGAGAATAGACCAGCTTGGGCTTACCCATGGATTCCCAAGTATTCTTTGGTAATATGTTGACGTCAGACCCCAGATCTAGCATAACATTACTAGTCTCATAGCCATCAATGTGAGTATTTAGTCTAAATTCCCTTCTGGATCATTGCTTCCTTCTCTATACTCTACCTATGTTTCTCTATAGAAGGTTAGCAACAACCAACTCTTCTGGGCTCTCTTCAACCTCTAAAGTCTCCTTGAGCTTGTTCCACAACTCCTTGGTGAGTTTTTCGTCATGTTATGGCAATATTTGCCTCACCCCATGAAACTTGCTTAGAAGGCCTTTTTCATTTCCCTGTGCAGACTTGAAGTCCCCTTTTTGCAATTCGCAGAACTAAAAAAACATATTTTTCCACATATACGTGTCCTAATAGATATACAACATGCGTATATGCAGGTTGCACCATTAAAGCCTGCGTACATCGGGTTTTGTTCCCAAAATTAAAAATGGTGTGGGGTTTCCATGTCATGTCATGAGATCCATGATCCTTGACCTTCCATATACTGGAAACGTTCTAACTCGGCCCTTCAGTTCCATTTGAAGGCTATAAATGGGCCATATCCAAGATGTGGAAAGAGGAGAAGAATTCAACTTTGAGAGAAAAGTTACTCTGGAGAAATTATTCACTTCATATTGAGTTTGCATCCCTTTGTCATTTTAAGTATGAACACATTGTTCAGCCCCCAAGCTCTTCCCTATTTGATGGAGAATCTCATTGTCTCTCTTATATGAGCTTTCCTTTGGTGGAGGATTGAAGTGGTGGAGGCCTAACTAGAGGCCCAACTAGAAGAGACTTAGTTTCTCAGTTCCGAACATGCCGACATGGAATTTTTTCATTCATACACTTCTGTTGATTATATTCTAATAGAAATACTCTCTTCTCGTCCAATTACTGTCTTGAAAATATTTGAATTATTATTCCATGGGCATATGTTTTATGAATATTCATGGATTATGCTATTATATGTGCTAAATTTATATATTATCACCATATGTGTGCGTATCTTGGTTGTTGATGATAAGTTGCAGGTATATAGATTTGATTCAAGTGCTCAACGGTGGACTTCATTGAATGTTTGTACGAGGTAGGATATTTATCTTGTCTTGTTAGCATGTTCTTTTATATAGCATACTTGATATTAGAGATGATTTATGTAGTCATTTATGTAAGTTGTTGTTTACCCCATGCCATAGAGTGATTTTCCTCATAATAGAATTGGCAACCATACTAGGGAAATAATCTTCTTTTTGGGGTTTGGAGTCTTTTTCTCCTTTGATTGCTCTCGGTTATCTTGAGTTTCTTGTCGTCTAATTGATTGATAGCCTATTTTCATTTTGAGTCTGAGTTTCTTGGCCTTATCCTTAACCTAGTAGTGTTTCAATACATATACGTGGGTTTTCCCTTAACAGACGTGTACATACGTTAGATTTCTTTCTGTAGGGAGCGTATATACGCGGTTTTCTCCTGAACAGTTGCGTACATCCTCCTTGTTTGCTTGATTGTTGAGTTTGGTGTTTACTTGGTAAGTTTTGATGGTTGTTGATTCTTCTTGTATCTCTGTCATGACTATTAAGTTCTTGTAGATTGATAGGGAACCTTCCTTTGGTTGAATTTTTGGGCGGTTTTTCTTTCTCAACATTTTTTTTCGTTGGTTGTCCTTGCATCTTAGGATGGGTTTTTCCTTCCTGATATCCTGCTTGGTTTGTCTCTTTCTTCTTACAGTAGGGTTTATATATCAAGATGTTGTTCATTCATTGCATTTTCATTTCTTTATATTGAAAATACAAAAATATACATTTCACGTTATGGAATTTGATCTTTTGGGTTCTTATTATTGATCTTGATACATGTATGGAAAGATTTCATATAATTTGAAATCGTAGAGTTGAATTGAAAATTGCATTTTGAAAAGATTATCATTTTTTGAGAATTGAAGTTAGGACTTTTCATTATATTCATATTCATTTCTTTTACTTATTGAGTCATAAAATCATCAGTTTCACGACCACATATTTTGAATAAACAAATCCAATAAAAGTAACGCTGATAAATTTAAAATTTATTAGAAATGGTTTTATTTTTCAGGGTGCACAAACTAGCTTAAGATTTAGAGCCTTGGAATAGGATTTTGTGAGTTAACTTCTCCAAGGCTATTAAGCTCAAAATATGTGTCTGAATAAAGGAGTGGTGAAATTCATTGTATAATTGGTGACTTCAGGAGTCTCCGCTCACACCAGAGTTAAGCACGAGGTCGCTTGAAGTTGGTTGAGTGATCAGGGGATCAAATTTTGCTCAATTTTCAAAGTGCTTGGAATGCGACGAAAAAAGTTCCATTACGTCCATCTCGTCTTCCTGATTCCGTCGATATATTTACTTTGTCAAATGGACGTCGTATGGAGAAGATATCGCGATTTGTTCGCCAAGCCAAACAGGCAAAAAGTTTGATGCTGACTGTACCTGTCTGTACAGTCTGTACGGTCTGACGTGGTAGGGTCGTATAGACCGTATGATGATGATGTGGCAGATGTTGATAGGATGACTATTGACGAATCTGGGAGCGACATGTGTCCTGTAGCTGGAAAATAGTGTGAGGACACGTGGCCCAATCCATGAGTGCCATGTGTCACTCTTTTATTGGCTAGTTGGTTTTATATAAAATGTATTGGAGGCTGTGGGATTCGACCCTCGGACCTCCCCACATAGCTAGCGTCTTCGCATGACTGCCCGGCCAATAGGCCATCGATTATTGATTGTTATGAATGTGGGTTTAAATGTATTTATGTTTAAACTTTTGTATATTGGGCGGCGGGTCAGACCGGGGCTAAGCCCAGGCCCATGGTTGTTTGAACTTTCATGTGACCACTGTATATTATATGGCGCGTGGTTATAATGAATGGCGCAGGGGTTTTAACCATAGCCACTCCATTGTATATGCGCAGGGTTTGAAACATGGCCCACGGTTTATATGTATTGCGCCATATGACCCTAAC
>SNQJ01S0016785.1:149999-166691 GCA_010110895.2 Picea sitchensis
TAAAAGCTTCCCAATGGGGAGGTGTGATCAGGGGATCAAATTTTGCTCAAATTTCAAAGTGCTCGGAATGTGACGAAAATAGTGCCATTGCGTCAGTCTCATCTTCCTGATTCCAATAGTATATTTACTTTGTCAAATGGACGTCATATGGAAAAGATATCGCGATCTATTCACCAAGCCAAACAGGCAAAAAGTTTGATGTTGACTGTACCTGTCCGTACAGTCCGTACAGTCCGTACGGTCTGACGTGGTAGGGCCGTATAGACCGTACAATGATAATGTGGTAGATGTTGATAGGATGACTATTGACAAATCCAGGAGCGACACATGTCTTGTAGTTGGCAAATAGTGTGAGGACACGTGGCCCAATCCATGGGCACCATGTGTCACTCGTTTATTGGCTAGTTGGTTTTATATAAAATGTATTGGAGGTCGTGGGGTTCGACCCCCGGACCTCCCCACACAACTAGCATCTTCACACGACTGCCCGGCCAATAGGCCACTGATTATTGCTTGTTATGAATGTGGGTTTAAATGTATTTATGTTTAAACTTTTGTATATTGGGAAGGGGGTTGGGCTAGGGCTAAGCCCCGGCCCATGGTTGTTTGAACTTTCATGTGACCACCTTATATTATATGGCGCGCGATTATAATGAATGGCGCGGGGGTTTGAACCATAGCCACTCCATTGTATATGCGTGGGGTTTGAAACATGGCCCACGGTTTATATGTATTACGCCATCTGACCCTAACTGGATCACGCGGGAGTGGTTACACAGTTTTTAAAATGGTCAACCACCTTTTATCAAAGCGCGAGGTCACATGGCCATAAGCCTAGGTGTCGAGGCGGTTAGAGGCTGGCACGCCCTTAACCATCCTATGGTTTGCACCGTTGGTGCGGTTGCGCCCGGTGCTGGGTTTTTGCACTAAATTGAGCGTGTGAGCTAGGTTCAAAGAGGAAGGGTGTGAATTGTAGAATCAGAGACAGCAAGCTTGAAGAGGGAGACTTCCAGGAGGCCTAACTTCTTCGTTTTTCGATCGATTGAGGTGCCGCAAGAGCCCAGACAGGGGTTTTGGGACGCTAGGAAGCCATTGGAGCAATCAGTTTGTCAGTTTGAGCATTGTAAGACATGTTTTTGAGCACCTTTTGAGAAAATAATAATAATGATCCATTGGAAGATGGACCAGGAGATGTAGCCCATAAGAGGGGTGAACTCCTTTATCAATTATTGTGCTTGTGTGTTTATGTTCATTGATTATGTTGTTGTCTATGTATAATTTGCATACGTAATCCTTTAATTTATGTGTTGCAAACTAATTCTTTTGATTTAAACACATAACATTCACTTGCAATAAGTTATCAAGTTTTTCAAGTCTTCTTCATTTTTATATCATTGAGGAGATATCCCTCCAATACCTTCTTGGCATCAAAGAAATTTCTGGGGATCTATTCGTATATGGGGGTCTTGCTGGTACATTTACCTCTGTGAGAGGTGATGATTTTGATATTTCGGGCTTTGTTACCCTACCCATATGGTGGACCTAACTTACGACTGTTCGCCTACACATTGGTTATATCATGGTGGCTTTAGTTGCTTGACATAAGTAGCTACATAGGCTACTTGCATGGGTTACTCTGCAGGTACCCTGAGTCAGATAAGGGTCGAAAAACACATAGCCTTTATGTAGGATTACCTCTCTGGGGGGATCTGACCGACTATGTTGTTAAGCCCATGAGGGCCCTTATAACTGATTATGATACCTCTAATGTTTTGAAGGGAGTCTCAGGCCCCTCTTGGGCGAGGCATACTTACTTTAGTGAGGGAGGCCCCTTTCAACCACTATATCTTGTTTATGTGCATATTGACCTTTTTTTCTTTACTTTGGTGTGCTTACTGATTATTAGTTGGCCTTAGTATTTTGTATTGTGACATGAGTTTTCATTTCTATGGTTAGTGGATCCCATGTGACTCCCTCAGTTAGGCTACCCAAACCATGGCCTTTTCTCATACCATGGGGACAAATCCTTTTGTATTTTGGAGTGGCATGTCGAATCATGATACTCAGAAAATAACTTGGGCCTATAATCATTTTTCTCATGGTATGTTGGACATGTCTTTGCACTTTCCATCCTCTTTCTTGTCTCAAGTGAATCCTAGTCTTGGGTATGGAGGCACGATGCCTCCTTATGCTCCTTTTTTGTTAGGTGGGAGTCATATCCCTCAACCAACTCTTACAATACGAGGTTGGAATATTACTTCCTATGGATCCAATCCTAGCGTCACTTTCCCAGGAGAAAGTGCTCAAATGGGCGGTCATTATACTTATTACATCCCATCCATCTATCCTTCTTCTTCTATGACAGTTCCTGGAAATGCTTTTCACATGGAGGACCTCCATCTAATATTTGGTGTTTCATCTGGAGGGAGTCAGTTATATAGTATGGGAAACCTCCTTCACGAAGTTCCTTCATCTAGGTGAAAAATATATCCTCACCTAAGTAACCCTTGTCATATTGCTTTCTCTTCGCAAGAATCTTCCTCGGTGACGATGCCCTTACAACCCTTTATGAATTATTTTGGAGGAGGATAATTTCCTACCAGACAAGGCCATGGTGTATACCAGAACCCTTCCTAGCCTACAATTTCTCAAAACCAGTCTTTCCCAGAACCTTGGTCTCAAATGCCGCAACCAACCGTCGCCATTCCAGTCACTGCAAGTTATACTGGCATTATATCACCAACCTCTACTATTCATGTTAAATATTGGTTGACAACCTCTGCAAGTCATGTTCAATACCAACAACCAGTCGTTGCAAGTCATGTTGGGGGGAAAAATCTAGTCACTTCTAGTCACACTGCACATACATCACCAACCTCTTCTAGTCATGTTGGGGATTCATCATTAGCCTCTGCTATTCATGTTGAAGGTTCATCACCAAAATATGATATTCATGTTGGGGATTCATCACCAACCTCTGCAAGTCATGTTGGAGATTTGTTACTAGCCTCTGCAAGTCATGTTGGGAGCATGTCACCAGCCACTACAAGTCATGATGGGGGAATTCATACGATTAAGAATCCTAGACATGTAAGACATAAGCTCAAGTTTCTTTGTAGGATTTGCAAAGGAGATCACCTTACTCATTTGTGCCCTACTACTGTTGTGGTACAAGAAGCATGGTACTTTCTTGGAGGGCCTTCAGGTTCTGAGTCTTCTTTGGTTTCCCAACATTCTAATCCTTCTTTGTTTGATACAGTGGTTGTGTCGATGCAATCTTCGGCTGACACCACTCTTCTTTTTATGGGTGGTGTGTTTCTTTACCATGTTGTCTTGCATCATGTTCAACTAGAAGTCTTGTCAATCAAATCTTTGACTGACACCACTCTTATTTTTGGGGGTGATGCATCTCTTAACCTTGTTGTCTCACATCATATTCAACCAATGGTTGAAGAAGTGCTCGTGTTGATGCAATCTTCGGTCGATCCCACTCTTCTCTTGGAGAGTGAAAATTCTAATGAAGTGACATTCCTAATGCAATCTTTGGTCAATCCCACTCTTCTTTTGGCGGGTGATTCATATTTCGACCATGTCCTTAGAATTTCTAGTCCTATACCTTCTGAACAAGGGAGAATTCCACTCTCTTCGAGTACACTTCCTCCAAGTCCTAGGGTGGTTTATTTTGATTGGAATGATCTTATAGAGCCTCGACTTCCTTCCTCTACACCTTCCAGATAAAGGGAATTCATAGATATATTATAGATCAGGTAACCTCTGCAATTATTTTATCCTCCTCGACTTGGAAAGATTTGAGTTTTCCCAAGCTTGTGTCAGCTATCTGTGATTTTTTCACTTTCTATAGAAGTCCTGCATGCGAGCCCTGGCCTCCCCCATGATATGTTGCTTAAAACAACATCCCCGAGTCTTGATTAAGCTCTTTTTTGACTCTCAAAAAGAGAAAATATTGTCGAGTGAACTTGTCTCTTTCACACTCGTTAATTGGATATGAAAGGACATCTATGTGGTGTAATTTTAACCTATTTTCATACCAAGTAGACTAATTTCGAAAAAGGAATACTCTAGTCAGTAGTGGCTAGAAGAGTTCTTATGGGTATTGTTTTATACTCTTTCGGGCCTAGGGGACTAAATGCATGAAAAGGGACATTCTTTGGAGTTAAGTTGTAATTTCATCTGATTCACTTGCTTGCAGTATTAAGCCTATTGTTGGTTCCCTCTTCCGTATTATAATCCTATTATCTCAATAGTTTGCATCATCATCCAAGTAGAGCCTTGTTTATATCCTTTGCAGCTTGACACCTTGTACCCTACGAGGAAACATTCCCCCGAGTGTCCATATCCTGCATGCACATCCTTGCATTGAGCATAGATATGTTCCACTGCTGGAACCAGTTTCTTACTCACGACACTCATTTCCTCCTTTGTATCATGTCATTCATTGTTGGAATTTTTATAAGTAGAGTGTGCTTTTCATTGATGGCAAGAACAACAACGATGATGGTATGTTTATAGGAAAGAAAAGAAACAATGAGGAAAGCAACAATGATGGAAAACAGGGAAAGCATAAGTTCAGGAGAAGAAGCAAATAGTATGAAAATCAAATCTCGAGAGGAATATCATGAGTATGTAGATATCAAAGCTCGGAAAGAAGCATAAGCTCAGGAGGAGGAGCGAACAGTATGCAGAGATCAAAGATCAAAAGAGATAGTGCTTTTTGATTTCCATAAGTGCAGTCGAGGTCCAAGAGAAGGAATCACAAGAGGAGCAAAGTTCGAGACCTTTGAACACCTAGAAAACCTTCTAAGTCATAGAGATTAGAAATCTCAGGAGGAGGAGAAACAATGGTCAACGTATCAGTGTCTAGACAGGAGGAGCACGAAAAAGAGGAGAACGGATCTTAGTAATTGGATCTGAGCGTGAAGGATCAATAGTCGTTGGATCCAGAGATAAATGCACGAAGTTTAAGCCTTTGATGATCATAGGAGAGCAGACCTTTCAAAGTCCCGAAGTAAGAAGGGACCATCCATCGTCAAGACTGACAGGTGGCACACGATCCACAAATCTAGAGAAAACCACTTCGAAAGTTTCTCAGTTTGAGATCTGAAATACCCGAAGTCTAGAGAGTTGGAATAAACGTCAGTCGTCAGTTCATTTTAAAGTGGAAGGATAGGATAAGCTAGAAGAGTTGCATCGCAGAAAGATCGAGTTGTTGATATGAGAACATGATTGATGAACAATGTTTAGTTCAAGTCTAAATATGCGAGGAGGTTACACTCAGGAAAGTTTGAGATTTGAAATCCCCGAAATGCGAAGTTTCGTCAGTCATCAGATCAATTTCGAGTGGAAGGACAGGATAAGCTAGAAAATATGCATTGCAGATAGATCAAGCTGTTGATATAAGATCCTGATTGAACGAATAACATTCACTTAGGATATAAACATGCGAGGAGGTTATGCCCTCGAAAGTTTGAGATTTGAAAAACCCGAAGCCCGAAAATTTGAAATGAATAAGGACCATCGGATCTGGAGATCAGACAATGACCGTTAGATCAGGGATATCTACATCAGAAGATTACATAACCAAATATCGTCCTTAAGGACATGTGTCATACCACATCAGCATGGAGATGTGGCAAGCCATGTCAGCAACGAAACGTGGTGCAATCAGAAAATGACAAGTGTTAAGTTGATTCGTCACTTCAAGTACGTGCAAAGCACAAATCCAAGTGACATGTGGCAGCTACTAGTCTTATGAAACATCATCAAGTGATGTAAGTAAGTGATGTCACTCTGGAAGTTTTACCTTGGGAGTTTCACCACCAATGCAAAGGACAGAGTTTTGAAGTCCCGAAGGTCGAAGTGTTGAAAGGCCGAAGTCGCAAAGAGCCAAAGTGCCGAAGTCCTAAAGTGAACAAGGATAGTTGATTCGAGGAGGACACATGGTAGGAATTTGTGGACTCCGGCTAAAAGAATTATGGGAGAGCGTGAATCTTGAGAATTGAAATCTTTGAAGTTTGGAGACCCAAAAGAGATCTCGACCGTTGATTCAAGAGGAACACGCGTTGTTGGATCGTGGACTCCGGGTGAAATGCTTCGGGAGAAAGCAGAATTTGAGAATTGAAAGGAATGAAGGTCGGACTCATGGAGGAAATCTTGATCGTCAATTGAAGAGGAAAGATGTCAGTGGATCTTCCATTCCAGAAAATATCTAGTCAACAACAAAAGGGTTTGAGTTTTGAAACTCCCAGAGCCCAGATCATGAAGTAAATCTCAGTCATTGATTTAGGAAGGTGAGATCTGGTCCACAGACTTGAGAGGAAAGATATGAACCATTTGTTCAGGAGCACCGTCAAGATCGTGCGATCGATGATCGTGCTCCATTGCGGGGCCAGAACATGCTCGAGCCTTAATTTTTCATGAGCGGGCCACAATTGAAACCACATTTTTGGAGAAAGGACACGTGGAGGCTCATAGTGAATTATGGGGTGAAAATCGGGTTTCCCTCAAACCGCCTATGGATGTGCCCACAATCGCATGGTCACATGATCTCATCACCCAAGGTTATATTGAGGGAGGAGCTAG
The DNA here is from genome assembly GCA_010110895.2 of Picea sitchensis. Lineage (NCBI taxonomy): Eukaryota > Viridiplantae > Streptophyta > Pinopsida > Pinales > Pinaceae > Picea > Picea sitchensis. Next base: position 156,600 of record SNQJ01S0016785.1, read on the forward strand.
CACATTTCTAGGCTACACTTCGGAGTTTTGTGAGATTGGGAGTTAGGAGAGTCGGGGTGACTCACGACAGATTACCAAAAACGTGAAGTCCCGAAGTGATTGGCCCGTGGTCACTGCTGGTGGTCACATGAAAGGAAGGGGATCAATAAGAAAAGATAGCATGCACTATGATGTTTTCTCAAGAAGATAAAAAGTGATAAAGGGATGAGCGTGCGGAGGTTCTCGCTGTAACTTCTGAAACAGACTGATTGTAACTGTAGAAAATGACTGATTGCATCTGCCAGAGAATTCAAAGAATATCAGGGTTCTCACTAGAGGAGCTGAAGAGTCTCGAGGTAACTTCTAGAGGAATGAAGACTCATCATAGAGATAATTGACAGATGGAAAAGTGTCAAATTTTGTAACTGCAACAAAGAGGATAAACTCGATTGTGACAATGAAGACAAAGAGTTGCACTGCCAGAGAAGGAAAAGTATCTCAGGATAAGCCACTGATGAAGAACAGACTCAATATAACCACCAAATAAGACGATGAGTTTTGTGTATGATTTGGAAGAGGACTCGGCGTGTGAATGTTATGTAGAAGAGAGAAGTGAGGCATGGCTCTTTAATATTTTTCTACATGTGAGAAGAAGTTGGTTGTGCAAAGGACCATAAGAGTATATAAGAGGCACAACGCATAAAATGAAGTCATTGCTTCTATTGAGAGTTATTCGTGTGGGTAGAAGCATGCTTTGCGCAGGAGCTGAAGTGCACATAAGAGGCATAGCGCATAGAATGGACATGGCACACAGAGTATAAAAGGAAGAAGAAGCACAAGAAAGGCATGTAGAGAGACATTGATGCGAGTAGACAAGTGCAGTGTAGAAGAATAGTGATGAGACTAGTAACCCATAGATAAATGTTGTATCACTGTGATAAATTCATGAAAAGCAAAGATTTATATTTCAGGGTGGTAGGGAGGTGCTAGGGAGGACTATTGTCCTCGGAGTTTTAAGTGGGTGCTTGAACACAGAGAGTTGTAGCTTCCATCTGGTTGCAGCAATAAAAACTAGGGTGGTAGGGAGGTGATAGGGAGGACTATTGTCCTCAGAGTTTCAAGTGGGTTCTTGAACACAAGGATTTGTAGCTTCCATCTAGTTGTAGCTAGAAAAACCAGGGTGGTGCAAGTGAGAACTATTGTTCTCTGTTATACAGGTTGGTGCATGTGTAACTGGAAGTTGGTGTTTCCATCCAGTTGGTGCTTCCTTCTAGTGTGTACTAGAGAAACTAGAGAGTTGGTGCTTCCTTCTAGTGGGTGCTAGAGAAACCAGAGAGTTGGTGCTTCCTTCTAGCTACAGCTTGTAAAATAGAGGTGGTAGCCTCAAAGGGAGTTGGTGCTCCTAAGAATGATAATGTAAAAAAAACAAATATTACTTATCATATCAAGAAGAAGATGTTTTTCCCTTTATGGGTTTCCTTAGGAAATATATGTCTCTTTATATTTAATGTGTGTGATTAATGTTGAATATTCTATTTCTTACTTCCCTGCATTATTGTGATCATCATTGAGTGTTATGTAAAGAGTTTAAAATGGGAATAATTGTTTAAGAACAGTAACAATTGATTCACCCCCCCCCCTCTTAGTTGTCCAACATTCATTTGTCTATGAAAAAACAAAAAAAAGACGAGTGAGAAAGGAATATTATCTCATCTTGGCAAAAGTTGTGTCGCCTTTGAACAGAGCACAAACTTTTGAGTCCACTTTTCATCCAAATTTTGGGTTTAGCATGACCTTAGGAAGATGATATCGTTACCTCGATTTTAATCCTCTGACTGGTTACTCTTCCAATCCCTATGGAGAGTTTGATTGGTGCCTCCTACATCACAAAGTTTCATCATTCAATCTATGCTTCCAGAGTCCTCCATATGTCTCATTCTCTTGTACAAAGGATGTTTATTAGCCTATGTCATCCATTTCTCAAAACTCTTGACTTTGCATGTCGGCCATACCCTCAGTATGTCTCAAAGTTACATGAATTTGTAGTCATATTGTGCACCCTAGTCCTACTTTCATTATAGGTATGTAACCTTGAACCCAATAGTCGACATATCCTCATTGGTTGCAGACTAGAGGGTTTCCCTTGTGTTCGTCGATAAGAAATATATTCACACATTGGGATTTGTGTAGTGTCTTGGATTCCATTATCCTTATTGGTGGTTTCCTCACCTTTGTCAATAGTTTTACTTATTGTCTTCTATTCAGAGGGTCTTTTTCATGCACTATTTACATCTAGTGCATGCGAAAGATGCACATGGTCGTTGGTTCATGAACATGTTCTTCGTCTGATTTCCTCCAAATCATCAAGATACTTCTTTGTACCTCATGTTGACAGATGAGAGATGCCTTAATTCTCTCCTTCCATCGGGTCTCCTTCCATCAACTTCAACTCATCTATTCTGGAAACGAGGCCTAGAGGCTTGCTGTCATCAATGGTAAGTTCTCTCACCATCGATAGTTGGGAATACATCAATGTCTCATGATCAATGGATTTTTCAAGTGTTTGACCTCAACACCTTTATCCACACTTGTAAGAATGTACTCAGTGCCTCGATACCTACTTTCATTATCGGTAGGATGTCTCGCATTTGTTAACAATATACCTTAATGACCGGTAATCAAATGAAGTCTCATTGTGTTTGACCTCAACTCCTTTATTCACATGATGTATAATTGCACCTTTGGTGTATCATGTAGAAGACTTGAAGACATCAGTTCATAGTCGCAGCTTTCCTAAGATGTTTCTAGCATTCATTGGACCAATACCTATATGACTTTAGTGATCGTGGGAGATCAAATTGTACTCCATTATATACATGTATCTTCAGATTGATTTTGAGACTGGTTTTCACTAGGCCTTGTTCATGACTATGACAACCTTTGGCATGTATCTACCTTTGTATTGCCTAGTCATGGCCATGAAAAGTCGTTTGGTAACTTTCCACATGGATCTGTAGTGTAATTCCAATTGGAAGCCATGTGTATAAAGTCATTATGGATTGTAATATTCTTATGAGAAACTAGTTCATCCAATTGGGTCTCCATTACTCCACTTCTGGGAATTATAATGTATTTAGGCCATCACAAATACTCCTTTGACCTCACACATTAGGGGGCATCTGTTATAGCAAGATTTTCCTCACCTCCAGCAACTTCCTCATAAGGCATTCTCCATTTCCCTATACAGACTTGAAGTCCCCTTTTTCAATTCCCAGAGATAAAAACACATATTGTTCCACATATATGTGCCCTAATAGATATACAACATGTGTATATGTAGGTTGCACCATTACCGTTCGTGTACATCAGGTTGTGTGCCCAAAATTAAAAATGGTTTCACGTTTCCATGTCACGTCACGAGATCCATGATCCTTGACCTTCCATATACTGGTAATTTTTCAAATCGTCCCTTTAGTTCCATTTGAAGGCTATAAATGGGTCATATCCAAGATGTGGAAAGAGGAGAAGAATTCAAATTTGAGAGGAGAGTTACTCTGGAGAAATTATTCACTTCATATTGAGTCTGTATCCCTTTTTACTTTTAAGTATGAACACATTGTTTAGCTCCTAAGATCTTCCCTATTTTATGGAGAATATCATTGTTTCTCTTATATGAGCTTTCATTTGGTGGAGGATTGAAGTGGTGGAGGCCCAACTAGAAGGGACTTAGTTTCTTAGTTCTGAATGTGCCGACACAAAGGTTTGTCATTCATACACTTCTACTGATTATATTATAATAGAAACACTCTCTTCTCATCTAATTAATGTCTTAAAAATATTTGAATTATTATTCCATGGGCGTATTTTTTATGAATATTGATGGATTATTCTATTATATGTTCTAACTTTATATATTATTGCCATATGGTTGCGTATATTGGTTGTTGAGGAAAAGTTGCAAGTATATAGCTTTGAGTCAAGTTCTCAACAGTGGACTTCATCGAACATCTGGATGAGGTAGGATCTTTATCTTGTCTTGTTAGCATGTTTGTTTATATAGCATACTTGATATTAGAGTTGATTTATACAGTCATTTATGTTGGTTGTGGTTTACCCCATGCCATAGAGTGATTTTCCTCGTAAAAATCATCTGGAATGTCATAAAGTAATCGTAGCAACAACTCAACAATCTATTGGGGTCTCAATGGAAAATACTTCTATGCAACCAAAGTTTCTTCAAGTTTAGGTTGAATCTCACAACTTGAATCTGTAGGTATCGGTATTGCAGGATTAGAAATCCATAGGATTATCTCAACAATGTCCTTAAAGAACTATTTTACACAAGGGGGTCGTCTTTAGCATCTTTTGGTACCATCTTACGGATATTAATTTGAGTTGAGTTGTCAACATCATCACCAATCCTTGTTCCTCCTCTATTAATAATATTAGTATAGGGTTCTTTTTCTTCAGTGACAAGTCAAGGCTATGAATTTATCAAATTGGTGCCTCACTACCTTACACGATCCTCTTATTCTGCAATCAACTCAGGGAAATATTTTATGGCATGGGTGTTTTTTCTATAGTGGGCACACCAAGGCCATCTTGGAAGCAGATAATTTTTAGCAACATGTACCTTCTCATCATAAGTATAACATCGATCTGGACCTATTTTTCCAGTTTGTCCACCTATGAAACCTCCACTGCCTCTACGTCCTACTCCAAAGCTTTGAGGAACTTTGTCAACCTTGAATGTAGATTGATCTAGTCTGCTAGTAAGAGCATCCAGAGCACAACATTGTTTTGTGGTGTGATTAGGTGACCCACAAAACTCATAGTAGACTATGTTTGGAATGAGGGTTTATTTTTGTAGGACACGGCAATGTCGAGGGGGATTCCCATGGCTTCAAAATTTTTTACAATATTCATTAATATGATTACCCTGATGGTTTGGGAAGGCATGGTACTGTACTGGGCCATGGAATGGTACAACAACTGTGACTTGTGAAACTCTCCCTGATGGTCCCACTAGTGTAGGCACCATCAGTTGCAGAGGAGTTCGTACACCCCTCGGTATGGGATATTTCATCATTGTATTCCCCTTAGTGTAACAACGAATACACCAAACTTGTGGGTGGGATGCTCTCGAAATGGTTAGTTCTTGAATATTATAAGTCATGGCAGAAATATGGCTTTGTAATTGTGTAATATTATAGTCACCGGGTGCTATTGTTACCCACAAGAGGCTAGGATATTCCACCTTTGCCTCAATTTTCATGGCTTATTCTAGGGATCCCCTCAATGTAGTTATTCACTTTTGGGTTAATGGGATCTTAGGTAATGGTAAAAGTCCCTGAATGAACCATTCCCACTGGTGGTGTTCATGAACGGGGTTGGATAATTTCACTATATGATCTTTGAATCTTTGTTTATATTCCCAGGAAGAGTCCCCATATCTCTGTTTAATTTTCTGCAGTTCAAAAAGAGCTTGTTTCTTAGATTGGGGTAGTTCAAATTCAATAATAAATTTTTGTTTGACTTGTGGTAAAGGAAATGGTTTCCCCTCGGGGTTCCCTGGTTTGATGAATTTCATATACCATTTTAATGTCCAACCCCTTAACATGGTCTGAAACTCAACTATTTTATTAGCATCCAAAGTTCCATGAGACTATTAGATGGCCTCACAAAGGAACTGATGTTGTTCGACGTCCTCATCCCATTTACACTAGAATTATAGGTATCAAGTGATGGAGCTGGTGTGTTAATGTACCATGGGAGTATTTAGGGACCCTATCAAGATAAATCCTAAAGGTCATGGTTGTGATAACACTAAAGGACTTGCCAGACTACTACTACTAGTACCACTTGAACTGGTTGGACTAGAGTGAGGAGAAATGACAAGAATTATGGGAGATTTTATTCTAGAATTTGCCGGATTGGAATATGTCACTAAGGGATTGGGTGATCCAAACATGGTTCTTGTGTCTTTGGGATGATATTATTTCAACTAGGGGGTCACATTATGAGTCCATATCGTATCAAGTCTTGTAGTGTGCTTCACGTCTTCAAGCGATGCATGAGTTGGTTATCCCACAACTTCTTCAGAGTTTAAAATTGAGTCTTGATCCTTGGTGGTGACTCTGATCGTGATTATTTCTTCCAAATTTTCTCCATCTCATCTACTCTCTCTGAAACTCTCATATTTCTCTCCAAACCTCTCCTTCAACCATTATCTGACCAACCTTCCACGTAACTACAACTATTTCAAATTATCTAACTCTCTTTTATGACCCTTCTCAAGGATGATCTCCTTGCATGATTGATCAGGCATCTTCATCAAATTTCACATCTTCTTTCACCACCTCTCTTCAAGCACCATAGAAATTTTCTAAGCCCGCTTGTCTCTAGAACTTTTCTCATGACGAACCCCCATACCTCAAGAATTTTTTCATCCTAACTCATGGATCCTCGCCTAAATCACCTGCCTCTCATGCGAAAAAGGGTTTTACTCAGCCATTTCAACCAAAGGAGTTGGTATCATTCCTTCTTCCACCAACAAGATCTTCATCCACAAAGGAATGTTTCTCAGTAATCTCCCTCGGGCTCCCTCGTACAATATTACTTCTGCCTTTGAGAATGACTAGTGATTTTCCACGGAAAATTCAATGATGTATCCTTCCAAGCTAGTTTGGACCCCAAATTCCACCTCATGATCCAACTTGTGAAGAGCAGTGAGCCACTCAATTGTCCAATTAAATCTTTTCTTGACTGAATCTTTAAATTATGTTGCTTTTTGCAACTAGTCGAGCCACTGGTGGACCTCCCATGGGAATCAAATCCAAAATATTTTATATTGATCGTTGGCTGGTCCAAAATAAAATACTATGTCCTTCACAACCCTCAAACTTTTATGACATGACTTAGTTTATTGAAATATAAACTCGTCACACTTTTTTCCCACTCGTTTTCAATGCCAGACTTAAAGATGTGATGTTGCATCCTCTAAAAACTCGCTCATAAGTTAGATCCTAGAAACATAACCATTTGTTGGCATGAAATTAGATACTTGGGTTCTCATAGGTTACCAACAAAGGTACCTTTCTAGTCTAGTTGCACTGACATATTCAACCTTACACAAGGGAAGGAGGTCTCACTCAAAACACAACCAAGACTTTGTGTGATAAAGTGAATTATAGAGGACACATCATCAGATCATAACACAATTCCATACTTAAATGTAAAGAGATCATAGAATTAGAATCCTTAGATCGGTAAACACAATGAAAATTCTATGTTGCGCAACGTTAAAGTAAACACATACATTACAGAAGTTATTAAACCAGTAACAAATTAGTAAATACACAACAGAGGATAGATTACACAAGAAGGAGACCATATATTCATCCTCATAATGACAAATTTCGAGTATCATAATAATCCATCATATATTCATACCCTCGATTGTCATACATAGAGTTTTTATTCATATCAAGACTTATACAATAGGATCAGTAATGAGATATCCGATCTGGACTCTCACATTCTGTGTAGTTTCATTTCCTGCTCAGTAATGCTCAATAACAACAAATCTCAAAACCCCATAACAACATACCAATAGACGGAGAACCAATGGAAAAACCGAAACATAAACTTAGAATAGAACAAAACAAAATATAAGAGAACACAATCGAACATCAACCCATTACATAACTCCATGCTTTATAACATTTATGCAAGTCTTATTGGCTTATTTATTCTGATGTTACGCTTTCTTGATTCCACATCCTTCTAGCATGCACTCAGACGTTCCAGATATTTTTGTTTCTCTTCTAGTTGGTGCATCACTATTTGTCCTTACTGGCACACTGACAATTAACTTTTTTCCACTTGTATATAATGTTGATGTGCTATGGGGTTCCAAAAAACCTTTATACATCCACAAAACTAGTTCTTCAAAACAGAGGGCCCAACAACACTCTAGGAACTAAGTCCCATTTCTCATTCTTCATCAAGGAATGATACTCATTAGTGATACCATTCTCCTATTTAGGTCGACCATGTGCATCTACATATGTATCAGGATCACGTGCCCCTAGAACATGCACCATTATAGAAACACACATGTGATGTTTATTACTTCTAATTGTCCTTGATTCATTTATATATCATGCAACAACACCAAAAACTTCAATTGTATTAGTTTCCCATATGGAAAGATGAATGCCCCATGTAGAGGGAGTGTATGTATCAAAATTATAATTGGATGACTAAGTAGGGGTTCCAAAGCTTGTGATTGAATTTTTTGTGGAAGGTTGACTACAAGTTGGTTATGGTATAGGAGTCGACTATCCAATTGATTGTCCATTATAGTAGTTATTCAATCCATAATTCTTCAAAACTTCTAGTGGATCATTGATTAACAAGTCATAATATGAATTCAACATAGTAATAACTAAGGTTTTCTCATTAAAAAATACATCTCTCTTGCAAATAACTTATTGTTTGACTGGATCAAACATATAAGCCTTTTGACTCTTCAAAGTATCCCATCATGATACAAGCATGACTCTTTGTATTTGGTTTCTTTCTCTTATCATCTAGAATATGAGACCATGATATGAATCCAAACATTATAGGGTGTCTCATTAATGGATTTATCCCACTCCATTTCTCAATAGGATTCATGTCACAAATTTCTTTCATTCGAATCAAGTTCATAAGAGAATTTGGATAGTAACCAACTTATACCCAAACACAAGTCAACATTCCTTTGGCATAAAGCAAACAAAGTTTTATTTCCATCAAGATTCAATTCTTCCTTTAAACAATTCCATTATGATGAGTTGTATAAGGTATAGATCTCTACTAAGAGATACTATTCTATAACAAGTAGTTCTCAAAGTCCTTGCTTGCATATTTTACTCTATTGTGTAATTGTAAACATTTCACAGGTCCACTGCACTAGTTTTCAGCTAATGCCCTAAATTTCCTGAATATTTCAAATACATGATCCATATTTTTCAAGAAATACACCCAAGTATACATGTAAAATGAACAAATGAAATTCAAAACATACCTTGCACCTTCTAGTGACGGCTTTTTTAGGGAACATAGGTCATTATAGATACGTTCCAACTAAGTATTTTCTCTCTAATACTTCCTTGTTTCAAATACATATTAGTGATGCTTTCTAAGAACACACCCTTCAAATATTAAATCATCAGGGGGAACACCCCTAGGTATTAAATTCACCATGTCATGCTTTACCATCATTTTCATACTTTGGAAATGAACATGTCTAAATATTTAATGTCAAATTCTACTTCAGTTGCTAGCCTTTGCTATGAGTGGAGTGGGTCCTAGATATTTTCTGGGAAAGGTCACATAACTTGTAAAATGTGTTCTTAGACTAAAGAATACCCTAAGAAACAACCATAAATTTCTTGTTTATATCTTTCACAACAAACTGATTTAGCTAAAATTCTACCCTATTTCTATTTTGAGTTAGTTAGGGTATTTCTATAGTGGGAAAACCCCCTACGGACTACACTAGGGTTCTAAAGTGCAGTAAGAGCTAACTGTATAAAGTCTCCTACTTTTAACTACTATCCCAACAGTACCCCACAATCATACACAAAATGCAAAGTATAGGGATCTGGTAGGCTTACTTTAAACCCCGCGTTCGATGTCGATCTCTTTGCACTCCATTGTTTCCGACTGCAGATATCCTCCCAAGGCCAACCTACATTCACCAAAAGAAAAACAAGAAACTACAAGCACACATTCTATATATTAATTAGTGGGTTAGATATCATAACAAAATATAAAAATATTGAAGACATCATTTGGCAGGACGGAAAAAGTATTTCTTTATATTAATCTCACAGAGTTACTTACAATATGAGACTGAAAAATACTCATCGAACTCAGTCCTGGGATCCTCTTCACCAAGCTCCAACTGCTTCCATGTATATTTCTCCTCTTCAGTTCTCTCTAGGGAAATGGCAAGGGTTTGCAATGGAGGAAAAAGGGCTGGAATAAGGAATTCTGGCTCAAACTCACAATATGGCTGCAAATAATTGGGGCAAGGGGGGAATATTGAAATGGGAAGAGTTT
>SNQJ01S0016786.1:3661-17271 GCA_010110895.2 Picea sitchensis
TTAAATATATATGTTTTAAAAATATTCCATTGTATGTATATTTCACAAATATTCCATTACAAATTATAAGATAGACAATAATGTACAACAAGGAATTCCAGAATCAATAATCTGTAAAATAATATTTATAACTTATGATACTCTAATATTACATATGTAAAAATGGATTTATAAATTTAATTCCTAAAGATTTGAAATTTTTATAAAATAAAAAATGTTTGAAATAAAAACTTGGACATTTTGAAAATTTTATGAATTTTTTATAAAATACTAAAATGACTGTGACTTGGCTGCAGAGGGGCTAGCTATGTGGCCAAGCCGTGGGCATGCCCACAGGGCTGCCCCCCCGTGGCCAAGTCACAACCAATTTTAATAAGAGATTATCTCTGCATAGAAAAATAGGGCATTTGAATCTAAATCTTTAACAACAGAGTGAAAGACAGTAGATTCGGCTCCTGGCTGACTGTTTAGGCATAGACTAATCACTTAAATGCTTACTCTATTCTTAATATTTGATTGTTAAATGTCTATCAAATTTAAAAACTTAATATTTGATTGTTAAATGTCTATATCAAATTCACTAAATCCATATTGTTTATAAATTATTTATTAATGTCTATATCAAATTCACATTTTAAAGTAAATCCATATTGTTTATAAATTTATTGTTTGTGTGTATAATTTGAACATATAAATATGTAAATTTTCAATTGTCTTCCTATTTTATTTTTAAATTTATTAATTTTTTTTTTTAAATATATATGTTTTAAAAATATTCCATTGTATGTATATTTCAAAAATATTCCATTACATATTATAAGATAGACAGTAATGTACAACAATTATATGTATATTTGCTGGGAACTCAAATGATCAAATGAATATGTATATTTGTTGGGCACGCAAATTATCAAATGATTTTGTATATGTAGAAATCTAATTGACCAATAATCGTTGAGTGTTTGTTTTAGTTGTTTAAATTGTAATTTTGAATGATAGATTTAGAGCAATGTAATTAATCTAAGATTGCAATTTGCAATGCAATAGTTGAACTTAGATGTATAATTTGTTTTTAGTGACAATAAATGTTGTATAATTCCTGTACTTAGATGTATAATTTGTTTTTAGAAGAAGAAATTTATATTTAAAGAAAAAGAAATAGAAGAACAGATTTATTTGTACTATATTTATAAGAAATATTATTTATTAAAAAGAGAAAGATGATTTTCGTTGGATAATATTTGCATATAACCAAGATATGAAAATCTATTTCTATGCATAAATTTATTTCAATTAAATGACTTAATAAATTATATGGTTGCACAATAGACCACAACTATTACCAGTGAAAAAATATTGTCTTTAAATCTAAACTAGCCAGAACAAATGTGCACATAACAAATCTAAAATCTAAATACTAATTAACAAATCTAAAATAAACATAAATATAAATGTTACACAGTACCAATAAATTAATACTAATTAACAAATCTAAAACTAACATAAATATAAAAATATACTCTGTAATTAAATACTAATTAACAAATATTAAATTAACATAAATATTACACGGTACTATGAAATTAATACTAATTAACAAATTTAAAATTAACATAAATTTAAAAATATAAATGTTACACAGTAGCAAGAAATTGTTATTCATAAAAAGTAATAATTTGGGAAAACCCAAAAAGGGAATGAATTTGATCTAAGAGTTCGTAGTGACACTTAGAATGTGACTTGGCCATGGGAGGCCAGCCCTGTGGCCAAGCCATGGGTACGACCACGGCTTGGCCACAGGGTTGGCCCCCTACAACCAAGTCAGAGTCTACAGGTTGTGACTTGGCCGCAGGGGGCCAACCTCGCGGCCAATCTGTGGGCATGATAACGACTTGGCCACATGGCTGGCCCCTCATGACCAAGTAACAGTCCACGAGACTGTGAATTAGCCACGAGGGGCCAACCCTACGGAGAAACCGTTGGCGTGCGTGCGGCTTGGCCATAGGGCTCGCCCCCCATGACCAAGTCATAGTCCACGGGACTATGACTTGGCTGCAGGGGGCCAGCCTTGTGGCCAAGTCGTTGGCATGCCCATGACTTGGCCATAGGCCTAGCCCCTTGCGTCCAAGTCACAGTGACAATACGAATTATAATTCAATAAAAATAAAAAATTACAAAATTTAAATTTAAATTTAAAACTGAAGTTTAGTCTTACCTGCAACTTCGACCGCCTAACTGCTTGCATGACTGCCTGGCAACATGACCCCCTGCCAACACGAACACGCCAAACATGTCTGCACCAAGAGCTCACTCACTATCACTCACTGACACTCACCAAAAACCCACTTATAATCGCCAAGATCTTAGAAAAGCATAACAGTCACGATGTGCGATAAATTTCGGTCGAAAGAATGTTTCGAACAAAATATTCTTTCAGCCGAAATATCTTTTCAGCTGGAATATCTTTCGACCGAAAAGAGATTGCCGGATGAAAAAAATTCATCCAGCTAAAATTCTACACAAAAATCGATGGCGTCGTCACTGTATCGTTCAATTTGACGTTCAAGGGTTCGGTCGAAAAATATTTTAGTTGAAAAAAATATCTTTCGGCTGAAAAAAAATATTAGTTCGACCGAAAAAATGTCTTTTAAAATTTTGGAGATCCAATTGTCACAAAAGTGTTACCCACCTCCATGAATTTACCCTTGGAGATATCAGATTTATGATCATGAGATTCATGCAAGGGTTGGATGAGGAGATCTTGAAAGAGTTGTAGCTGACATCATTCATGGTCTATAAGTTTTCTTTGTTCTCATTTAATATACTTGGCCTATTTCCTTCAAGTGTGTGGTTTCATGTGCTTTTCTATGTTTAATTTGATTTGCATAGATGAATTTTCTTTGCCTAATCCATTAGAGTAGAAGGAAGTCACTTGTTTCTTGTTGTTCATTGTAGGTATTGATTTGCGCCAGGAATTGGATCAAACTTGTGGATAGGAGCAACTAGGACAAACGTCGTAAACATAGTACATCCTACTTTACCTTCTCCTCTCTTTTTCGATAAGAAAAATGAGTTTATAGGAATGGTAGTGTCCAAATTATTGTTTATGTCTTGGTATAGGGGTCAATAATCTAAGGGAAAGTTCACATGTCTACAGGGGAATATTTTCGTAACAGAAATTAGCGACTCCACTGGGTAAGGATATTGACTTGTCTTTCCTTGGATCGTCTGATCATTTTCCCACCTTCATATCTTATTTATTGTTTGTTTATGATCTACTTTCCTTTCTCTCTTCTTCATTGAATATTTCACAGAGTCCTTGGCAAATTGTTCTGAATTTTTATCCCTTTTTATGATTTTTTTGGAAGGGTAGCGCTCCTCTACTATGTATATCAAAGCGTTGATCTATTATCAATGCTCCCATGTAGTGTATATCGGAGCATTGTAGAACTCTGTCCCTTTGGAAGCAAGAGCATTGATATCCTTTTCTGGGTTTTTCTGTCGCTTTCTGCTCACTTTTTCTTAGTATAATCTTGATGAGGTTTTTTGATGCAGGAGCATCGCCAAAAAAGAACAAGTGAAGGATAGCTAGGCTCACTACTGCACATTTTGAAGGAATTTAAATTTTGAAGAAGGCGTATCTCACAAATCTTTTGAAAATAATTGTAATTAAAGAACATCTTAAATGTTGTAGAGCTAGATAATCTCATGAGAAGATCGGAGAATGTATTTTCTTTTAATGAAGCTGAGTGTAGTACAAATTTGTATTCGATCTGATTTGTCTGTCACAAATATTTATTATAATAAATTCTAGTAGTTGATATCTTTAGATTCGTTGGAGGGAAGAACTCGAAGATCCCTCTTATATAAAGCTTTGTGTTGTTGCTCAGAGAAGGCTATTGAATCTATCATATAGGTTGCCATTGTAGAGAGGTTGTTGGCAACCAAGTTGTTTATGAGTTGTTGATAGTTGTTGTAGAAATAGTGTATGAACATATGTGTATTTTAGTTGAATGAATATAATAGAGGAACATTGTCCCAAATGTCTGGAGTGACTGTGTCTATCTGAATGAATGAATGGTAGAGTTTTTGTTTATTTTCAAATCTTTGTTATTTCTTGTTCTTGTATTTATGCATGCATTTACATGGATAGATGTATGAATTTGTGAGGTTCTAAATAAGCTTCAAATGTTTCTCTTCTACGAGAAAGTGCAAGTGTGCATAGTGTCTGCAAGGAGTGCATTGACAGAGTCTGTTTCGACTCATAAGCTCAGAAGAGATAACGTGAACCTTATAGGTGCCAGGAGTGCATAGTGTCCGCAAGGTGTGAGTGACAAAGTACTCTTTGACTTAGAAAGTGATGGAGAGATAGCTTGAAGGAGGTTTGTCTGCAAGGAGTGTGTGACCAAGTCTTCTAACTTAGAGCTCAGGAGGAGTAGTTGAAGTTGTCCACAAAGTGGCTGGATTTTCGAAGAGAACCTATTGCAAGGTGTGCACAGGCTAAAATTCGACTAAGTATGGAAAGGAGTATTCTAAAGAGACAAAAGTTCGAGGAAGGACAAGCTCAGGAGGGAGAACAACAAGAAATGTTCTAAGGAAGGATTCCTTGAGGTTTCTGCAAATTCAACAAAGCGATATCTGCCCAGGAGGGATTCAGATCATTTCAGACCGTTAGATCTAGGAGGAGTTGCTTGAAGAAGTTAGTCGTGAGGTGTTTCGTCATTTCAGGATTTGGAGCAATTCGAAGTGTTGAAAAGGTAGGATCTCCAAATTCGTGAACTCGCAAGGTGAATCTTAACCATTGGCTGCGAGGAGACAAGTGGCAGTGGATTAGAGAATCTGAGAGTTAGAGGTCCAGAGGAAGTAAGTGTGGAGTGAGTGAAGTTTCGTGAAGTCGTGAAACCTGAAGTATAGTTGGACATTCAGATCTAGGGATACATGTGGCAGAGATCTGTGAGTTTGGAGAAAATTGTTTCAGAAGGAAATAGAGGAGGAGGTTGCAATATCATCGGAGCCCGAAGCGGCGAAGAGTTGGCCTGAGGTTATAACCCACGGTCACATTAAGGGGAAGGAGTCTAGCGTAACCCTAGTACTCGTGAATAGGTGTCTCTAAGCGATGGAGAGCGGAGTTGTAAGTAGTCCGAACTTGCATGTGACATCAAGGGAACCTGTGTGAGCATATATATTTCTTAGGTTCTATTGAAGGCATGAAGAACCAGTTTGGTTTGGAGAGTTTGAAGATCTAAGACATGGAGGTCGCAGAATACCCAGGAGAGAAGGGGGTTGTTCACACCAAGTGGTATCATAGAAGCTACATAATTGACTTCTGTAGGTAAAGGAGACAAAGAATTTGGCTGATATCATCGAGTAGTATTAGATACATCAGCATAATGCTTCCTAGGAGATGTGCAGAGCCACCTGTAGCAAACAGAGCTATGGAAAGGGAGATGAGAGAACTTAGAGCAAGGTTGGATGCCATGGAAATAACACAAAGGAGAGCACCTGATGCTAGAGACATCAATGATTCAGAAAATGAAGAAGTGGAAGTTGAATAAGTTGTAGCATAGGATGCTACGGAGGAGTGCTTGCTGAAAGAGGTTGTTAAGTTGGGAGCTAGAGCGAAGATAGAAATCCCTATGTATGAGGGTAATTTGGATGTCGAATAATTTCTTGATTGGATATGAGAAATGGAACTGTATTTCGACTATGAAGATGGCGATGAGGAGAAAAAGGTAAAATTTGTTTTCACCAGGTTGAAAGGGCATGCAACACTGTGGTGGAATGAACTGCAAGTTGTTAGGAGACGCAAAGGAAAAAAAAAAATCAAGATTTGGGATCGAATGGTAGCCAAGATAAAGGAAACATTCATACCCAAGGACTACCAAATAAATTTGTTCAGGAGTTTATAGAACTTGAGACAGAAAGAGATTACTGTGAAGGAGTACACAGAGGAGTTCTACAGAATGAACATCAGGGCTGGAAAAAGGAGAGAGACGAGGAAAAAGTTGGTAAGTACATCAACGACCTGAGATATGAAATTCATGATGAAATCAACATGAATACCATAAAGGTAGTGGGAGATGCTTACCAGATTGCACTGAAAGAAGAGGAAAATTTGGCCAGGAAGTAGAGTCAACAAAACAAAGATAGAAGTCTAAATATAGGCAAAGGAGTTTTCCATGAAAAGACACAAAATCCAAAAGGTGAGGCAGAGAAACCACATAGTCACTCTGAGAGAGGAGGAAGTTATCGAGGAAGACAAAGTAGTGGTAGAAAATCTTTTCCTAGAGGAATATGAAGAGGTAAAGGAGGAGAGATAAAGTGTTATGCCTCTGGAAAGGTAGGACACATGTCTTGGGAATGTCTTGAGAGGAAGAAAGAAGGAGGTGAAGCTCACATTTCAGAAGTGCAAAAGTGAGATGTTGAGGAAGAAGGCATAGAAGTTGAGAGATATTTGATGATGAAGAAAATTCTCTTAAAGCCAAAGCCATAGGTTGAAGGGACGATGAAGAGGAACAATTTGTTCAGGACAACTTGCAAGAATAAAGATAGAGTATACAAGGTGATAATTGACAGTTGAAGCACTGATAACTTAGTATCCACCGATATGGTGGAGAAGTTAGAGCTAGAGATGAATGTACACATGATGTCATATCAAGTCTCATGGTTGCAAAAGGGTCATCAATTAACAGTCACTAAACAATGCCTGGTTGAATTTAGGATAGGAGGATACATAGATGAAATTCTGTGTAATGTGATTCCCATGGATGTATGTCATGTTTTGTTGGAAATACCATGGAAATATGATAGGAATGCCATTCCCGATGGGAGAAGAAATACTTATACCTTAGAGAAGAATGGTAGGACACATATGTTGCTCCAATTGAAGAGAAGAAAGTGAAGGAAGAAGCTAGCACACACATACTTCTCATGAGTGGGAAGGAACTCCTGAGTGAAGTTAAGAAAGAACAGGAGATGCAGTTTGTTGTAGTGAGGAAGATGGAAGTTATCCTTACAAGTACTTCTATGGAGGATTTTCCCAAGGAAATTTAGGAGCTGTTAGAGAATTTTTTTGACATAGTAGTGGATGAGTTCCCAAGCTCAATTCCACCTATCAGAAGTATCAACCATCACACTGACTTGATACCAGGAGCAAGCTTGCCAAACAAAGCAGCGTACAAGTTGACACCTTAAGAAAACGAGGAGGTGAAGAGGCAAGTTCAAGATTTGTTAGATAAAGTTTTGGTCAAGGAAAGCTTGAGTCCATGTGCAGTACCGACTATGTTCAGTCTGAAGAAGGATGTAGGATGGAGAATGTGTACAGACTTAAAGGCCATAAACAAGATCACCATTATGTACAAATTTCCGTTTCCAAGGATGGATGACTTAATGGATTGTTTAAGTGGAGGGAACTATTTGAAAAGTGGATATCACCAGATAAGGAAGAGATAAGGTGATGGGTGGAAAACAACATTTAAGACAAATGAGGGATTGTATGAATGGCTTGTTATGTCATTTGGCTTAACAAATGCCCTGAGTACTTTTATGAGATTGATGAATGAAGTGTTGAAATATTTTATTGGCAAGTTTGTGATCGTATATCTGGATGATATACTGGTCTTTAGTAAAAATGAAGAAGAGCATCTAAGGAACTTAACATTAGTGATGAAGAGGTTATAGCGGGATAAGTTTTTGATCAATTTAAAGAAATCCTCTTTCATGAAGACAAAGCTCATTTATTTGGGTTTTGTGATCTCTTTGAATGAACTGAAGATGGATCCTGAGAAGGTGAAAGAAATAAGAGAATGGCCGTCACCAGGTAGTATATTTGAGGTAAGAAGATTCCATTGATTAGCAAGTTTTTACCGAAAGTTCATCATAAATTTTAGTGAAATCGGTGCACAAATGATGGATATAGTGAACAAAAGACATAAGTCTTTCAAATCGACAGAAGAGGATGATAATAGCTTCAACATATTGAATGAAAAGATAACAGAACAACAGATTCTGGTATTGTCGAATTTCGGGAAGACATTTCAGGTGAGATGTGATGCGAGTGGAGTTGCAATTGGAGCGGTCTTAAGCCAAGATAATAGGCCTGTTGCATATTTCAGTGAGAAGTTGAATGATGCTAAGAGAAAATACTCCACATATGATAAATAATTCTATGCCATAATTCAAGCCTTGAAGAAGTGGAGGCACTATCTCATTCCGAAAGAGTTTGTTTTTTATAGCGATAATCAGGCTTTATAATTCATAACCAGACAAGAGAAGTTAAACCAGATACATGCCAAGTGGATGGAGTTTATGCAAAATTTCACCTTTTTTATTAAACATATTTTTGGTAATGCTAACAAGGTTGTTGATGCATTGAGAAGGAGATGTCTAATTATGTAGGAATTTCATGTGAAGACCTTGGGGTTTGAACACCTTAGGGAAATGTATCATGATGATCCAGATTTAAGGACGCATATTGAGCATGTGTGAATCCTGTGCTTAGAGACAGAATCCAGTGGGATGAATAGATGATTCGGGATGGGTTGTTGTTCAAAGGATGTGAGTTGTACATACCAAAGTGTTTGATGAGGTAGAATTTGATGAAGGAAAATCAAGTGGAGGTCTAGCTGGACATATCGGCCATGGAAAAACATTTTCACAATTGAACGATTCATATTATTGGCCAGGAATGAGAGTAGATGTGAATATGTTTGTGAACATATGTAAGATTTGCCAATATGCAAAGGGGAAGAAGAAGAATATTGGGTTGTATCAACCATTGCCTATTCGATAGAGGCCTTGGGATGCAATAAGCATGGATTTTGTGTTGGGATTTCCAAGAAAACAAAGAGGAATTTATTCCATATTTGTGGTAGTGGACATATTTTCAAAGATGGCACACTTTATCCCATGCCAGAAGACTAGTGATGCAACGCACGTTGCTAACTTGTTTTTCAAAGAAGTTGTAAGACTCCATGGATTGCCTAGGAGTATTGTTTTGAGACAAGGATACCAAATTTGTTGTTCATTTTTGGAGAACATTGTGGAAGAAGCTGGGAACAAAACTATCCTTTAGTTCTACATATCAACCTCAAATGGATGGGCAGAATGAAGTGGTGAATCAAATTTTAGGAGATTTGCTGAGGAGTTTGGTCACTGAACACCATAGTCAGTAGGATCAGATTCTAGCACAAGAGGAATTTTCATATAATGAATCAGTGAACAAAAGTATCAGAAAGAGTCCATTTCAAATAATGTATGGAATGAATTCAAGAGGAGTGTCAAAGTTAAGAGATCTGGAGCAGGGTGAATTTAGGAGCGATGGAGCTGAAGACTTTGTTGCATAAATGCAAGAGATTAATAATCAGATCAAAGAGTAGTTGAAGAAGAGAAGTAGTGAATACAAACGCATAGCTGATCAACATAGGAGGAAAATTCAATTCAAAGTTGGGGATCAAGTTCTAGCACATATTAGGAAGGAGAGGTTCCCAAGGGGAACATATAATAAGCTAAAGTTGAAGAAGATAGGACCATGCAAAATCCTAATAAAATTTAGTGAGAATGCTTATGAAATAGAGATGCTAGAAGATGTGTGTATATCCCCCATACTCAACATTGCAGACCTGTATCCTTACAGTGAAAATGGAATCAAAGGACCCAAAGATCAAAAGGATATCCAGTGGAAAAAGAAGATGCATGTAGTAGAGAAGCCGTAGATGGAGCAAATTGTAGATCAACGAATTGGTAAGAAGACCAGAAGGAAAACATACTTTAAGTATTTGGTAAAGTGGAAAGGACGACCAATAGAAGATTCCAGTTGGGTAAGTGAAGCAGACATCTAGAAGCATGGAAGGTCAGTGTAAGAGCTCATGGACAGGAGTCCATGAATTTTTTAGCCAGAGGAGTATGATGCAGGAGCATCGCTAAAAAAGCACAAGCAGAGGACAACTAGGCACACTAGCGCACATTTTGAAGGAATTTAAATTTTAAAGAAGGCATATCATGCAAATATTTTGAAAATAATTGTAATTAAAGAACATCTTAAATGCTGTAGAGCTGGATAATCTCATGAGAACATCGAAGAATGTATTTTCTTTTAATTAATTTGAGTGAAGTACAGATTCGATGTATTCGATCTGATCTGTCTGTCACAAATATTTATTGTAATAAATTCTAGTAGTTGATATCTTTTAATTCAATAGGATAGCTTTAGAGTCATTGGAGGGAAGAGATCGAAGAGCCCTCTTGTATAAATCTTTGTATTGTTTCCCAGAGAAGGTTGTTGAATCTATTGTATAAGTTGCCATTGTAGAGAGGTTATTGGCACCCGAGTTGTTTATGAGTTGTTGATCGTTGTTGTAGAAGCAGTGTATGAACATATGTGTATTTCAGTTTAATGAATATAACAAAGGAACATTGTCCCAAATTTCTGGAGTGACCATGTCTATCTGAGTGAATGAATGGTAGAGTTTCTGTTTATTTTCAATTCTCTGTTATTTCTTGTTCTTGTATTTATGCATGTATTTACATGGTTAGATGTATGAATTTGTGAGGTTTTAAATAAGCTTCAATTGTTTTTGTTATACGAGAAAGTGCAAGTGTGCATAGTGTCTGCAAGGAGTGTGCTGACAGAGTCTGTTTCAACTCATAATCTCATAAGAGATAACGTGAACCTTATAGGTGTTGAGAGTGCATAGTGTCTGCAAGGTGTGTGTGACAGATTCCTCTTTGACTCAGAAATTGATGGAGAGATAGCTTGAAGGAGGTTTCTCTGCAAGGAGTGTGTGACCGAGTCTTCTGACTCAGATCTCAGGAGGAGTAGCTGAAATTTTCCATAGAGTGGCTAGATTTCAGAAGAGAACCTATTGCAAGGCGTGCATAGGCTGAAATTCGACTAAGTATCCAAAGGAGTATTCTAAAGAGACAAAAGTTCAAGGAAGGACAATCTCAGGAGGGAGAAGAGAGATAAATATTATAAGGAAGGGTCCTTGAGGTTTCTCCAAATTCAACAAAGTGAGATCCACCCATGAGGGATTGGGATTGTTCCAGACCATCATATCTGGGAGGAGTTGCACGGAGAAGTTAGTCGTGAGGTGTTTCAACATTTCATAATTTGGAGAAATTTGAATTGTTGAAGAGGTAGGATCACCAAAGTCGTGAACTCGTGAGGTGAATCTTAACTGTTGGTTGCGAGGATACATGTGACAACGAATTAGATAATCTGAGAGTTAGAGGTCCGGAGGAAGTAAGTGTGGAGTGAGTGAATTTTTGCAAAGTCACGAAACCCGAAGTATAGCTGGACAATTAGATCCAGGGAGACATATGGCAAAGAACCGTGAGTTCGGAGAATTTTTTTTCGAAAAGAAACATAGGAGGAGGTTGCAATATTGTCAGAGTGCGAAGTGGCAAAGGGTTGGCCCAAGTTTATAACCCGCGGCCACATTAAGAGGAAGGAGTCTAGCGTGAGACTAGTACTCGCGAATCAGTGTCGCCAAGCACCGAAGAGCGGAGTTGTAAGTAGTCAAAACTTACACGTGACATCAGGGGGACCTGTGTGAGCATATATATTGCTTAGGTTCTGGTGAAGGCCCAAAGAACCATTTCAGTTTGGAGAGTTTGAAGATCCAAGATCGGGATGTCACAAAATCCCCAGGAGGGGTGAAATCATGAAGATGGGTTACACTTTTGCTTGTTTTATGAGAAAAAATAATGTATTTTAACAAGTTCTTCAACTTCCGGCATACAAAACTATTTTTTTTATTTAGAATTTCACTTTATAGTAAAAACAAAACTTGTGAACAATTTTTTTAGATTTCCAATGACTATTTTTCAATTTTTTTATCATGATTTGATATGTCAATTTGAAAATTGTTTAACAATATGTTCCTTAAACATGAAAGGAATGATAATGAGTTATTTTTTCCTACAACAATATATCTATTATTAAACTTATGTTTTTAAGAAACAAAATATACTACGACAATCTACAGAGACTCTATTTTATTATGACTATAATTTTGAATCTAACGGATGAATATTATAATTTCTAGAGTTTTTTGAAGTTGGCCAAGTTGAAAACGTTGCAGATTTTAAACACATGTTTTTCTACACCTAGTATCTATCTTAATTTTTACTTAAAACTAAAATCTAAATATACCCTTTTGAAAAGAATAGTTTAAGGATTATGAATATATTTTTTTCCAAATTTTTCACTGTATATTTTTATAGATACCAATATTTCATTTCACCGAATCATGATGTCTACTGAAAATATTATGTAGTGTTTTTTTTTTTAAATTAAATAAAATTAGATAAAAATAAAGAAAATGAAAACACATTATAGGAATTGAAAGTAGATTCAATTTTGGAAATGCTGGTGTCATTTTCAAAACCAAATTCTCATTATTTGCAGGAGTCTACAACCTTCGAAGTTCAGGTAAGCTTGGGGCAATTCTATGGTTTTTGTTTTCAGTCCCAATTTCATGTTTTCGACCGAAATAATCTTTCAGCCGAAAAATTATTATTTTGTCCGAAAGACTAAAATCTAACGGAAACCGTCAAAACTGAACGGTTTCCAAGGTTATCGGTCGAAAAAACTAACTTTCAGCCGAAACGCTGTTGAGTGAATTCCTTCGGTCGAAAAAAATGAAAAGACACGTCGTATCATTTCATTTTGGTCCAAATTGTATAAATAAGCTTTCGGCCGAACACATTTAACACAATTCATCGGATGGACAGGTAGATATTTTCTCGGGGATAGGGATTTCGAAGCATTTCTATTACTGATTGCAGCTATATTCTTTTCTTTCTTTATTTCTTCCCTCTGTTCCATAGGCTTAATCGGAGGATCGACATCGATACTTGATGGTTTTCTAGAGCACTTAAACAAAGTTTCGAATTATCTTTTTGGTTTTTGTTGAATAAGGTAATTTATGTTTGTTCAAGTTTTTATTGGAATAACAATTTATATGTTGAAAGATAAATGTTGAGCATTTTTTCAAGGTGAAGTCTTTGTTGAACATATCTTTTATAAATAACTATAAATTTCACGGGAAACAAAAGTTTGAGCAAGAGAAAATTTGATCACACTCGAGATGATACTCGCCAAATCGAACAAAGGAAAGAGCTTTATTGGAGAAATAAATAAGAACGTGCAAATATTTAAGGAAGAAATGATGATAATGTCAATAGAGATTATCGACAAGAAGAAGTTAAATCAAGTATGTATGCACATATGATAATCGAGCACATGACACACATTGGGACTGTATTAAGAAAGTACAAAATTCAAAGTATAGAATTCAAATTTAAAATATTGTAAATAATATAATTGATTGTAATTACAATTTGATGTTTTTCAAAAAACATAAATAGATTTGTTTCATAATTTTGAAGAAGACGTTGAAACCGAAATTGAAGCAGAAGGCGTTGAAACCGAAATTGAAGCAGAAGACGTTGAAACCAAAATTGAAGCAGGAGACGAATCACCTATAGGTATGTACATAAATTTAGATAATACAAGATGCACACTCAAGTATATATAATTTAGTGAATTTGTGTTCAGGTTATGTTTTTTAATATAAACTTTAAATTGAAATATGCAGGAGAATCTA
>SNQJ01S0016786.1:33195-48203 GCA_010110895.2 Picea sitchensis
TTAAGTGCTTGCGAATCTAATTTCTGGCATGTATGTCATTGTTGACTATGTAAATTTTATTGAATGTGCGGGACTGTGTAAATTCTTCCAAATTATTGTTCTAAAAATTTTTCATGGAACTGTGGGCATTTCGTTTGTGGACATTCCTTTTTTTTTTAGTTACTGTCATTTCGTTCCAAAAAAAATAAAATTTATTACCATCTTTCGTTTTTGTGAAGTACTGTCCTTTCATTGTCATTTCTGGCATTTTGTTTGGGGCAGTTCGTCCTCTATCTGTGTGGGCATTTATTACTGTGTTTTATCTTACTGCGTTTGTATAGCCATGTGCATTTTATTCTCTGTGTTTTGTTGTATTTCCTCTTGCCTTTTCAATCTTCGGGTATGACTCGTTGGAGCAAACCCTACGGAATTGGTGCCCGCGAACTCTGAAATTTCATCTGCGAGTGTTGTTATCTCGACGCTCCCATGGTCTTTGTTTTCCTGCGTTTGGTTGTGTATTCTCCGCGATTTAATGGTGGGATTTTCTACGTTGGGTCATGTACCTCAGTATTATTGTAAAAGAAATAAAAATTTCTCTGCGTTTTCAAGGTAGAACCTCTCTGCGTTCTGGTTGGGGGTTGGGGACACCCACGCTTAACCACCGATCTATGCGATCTGTATTCTTCTTATCTCTATGTTCTTCCTTATTGTTTAACTATGGACGAATTGATCCAGAAACCAACCACACTCTCATCATTAACTCACCTGACAACCACCATCCCCCTTTCTCTTTTGATTGTGATTCATCGCTGGGTGGTATTTTACGGTTCCGTGTTGATTTTGGGTAATCATTCCATCTGCGCGTGCTTTTGCCCACTCGTTTTCCTGGGGCACATCCCTTCTGTAAGTATTGCCATTACTTACCTCTGTTACATTCACTGCGTGGCGAGGTTGCCAGCTGTCAGCCGCAGGCAAATCCAATTCTGGCTTTCCAATCCTGGTGAATACATTATTATCGTTTAATATTATGGTTTAATATTGTTGTTTTAAATATTCTGGTTTTAATATTGTCGTTTTAATATATGGTTTGATTATCGTTTTAATATTGGTTTTAATATTATCGTTGTAATATTATGGTTTTAACATTATCGTTTAATATTATGGTTTTAATATTGTTGTTCTAATATTTGGTTTCAATATTGTCGTTTTAATATATGGTTCTGAATTATAGCTGTAGTGATCGATAATTTAATCAGCAGCGAATGCCACTGGACTGTAATCTAGTGGTGATTATAATTGCACTTTATTATGATAACTAGTGTAACACTGATTCTAGTGGGAGCTCTGTTATTACATCATATAGCAATGAATGCTAGTGTTGGATGCCTAATTTAATTATATTATGTTTGTTGATTATTATAATAGAAAAAGTAATGAATTAATACTCTAAAATGATTCAATTGCCCATATGGGCAAACTGTATTTGCCGAGCGAGTAGTTGGGAAAACTAATTTGGTTCAGATGGACCAAGGGGAAGTAATTAATGTATTATGCCTTATGTTTTAGTGGTGATTATTTTTATTAATATGTGGTGATGTAGGTTGAGATATGTACATTTTAGATCTAAAATGTTTGAAATCTAATGAATATCTAGAATATTTAAATTTAATAGGTATATTTTAACCTATACAATATTTATTATTTTTGTTGTGGAGTGTATATTGTTTATTTTAAATGGTGCATGCATTTCATCGAATGCATAGTCATAACATTTCTCAAGGTCAACAATGTGATTTTAGTTTTACTGCATAGTCATAACGTTTCTCAAGGTCAACAATGTGATTTTAGTTCTACTTTTGATTTTAGTTCTACTTTCTTGAAATGGAGGTACCTTTTGGTTAGTTGTAAAGTGCGTCTTATATGGGATGGAATGGTTGAGACATTTGATAGAAAGAAAAATATTAAAGGGTTCTATTCCTTTATTTATTTATTTAAAGATAAGACGTATTATTTTATTCATTCATTTAAGAAGGGATTTATTTTCACCAATTCGTTTAAAGAAAAGATTTACTCTTTAAGTTACTTATCTAAATAAGGGATTTATGCTTTTGCATTTATTAAATATGGGTTGTTTAATTTATTATCGCTTGGTATCTTGCTTTTAATTTGTTAAACCCTTAATGTAGATCGAGTCTTAATGCTAAATTATAGTTTACATGTTGACTTATTGGGTTTTTAAATTATTTAACTACTAACATAAAGTTGTAATCGGAAAATTGCTTTATGACTCGCCATCAGGAAGTAAAACTACAATAAACTTAGAACGGTTCCGTGATCGATATTCATCGTCCATTTAGATCTTAGAAAGGGACCTTTAGCCAGGATTACTGGTTGGGTAGTTGATGAGGTTGTATGTAGCTTACGCCTTCCTATGCGGCTTGTAATTCTTGCACCCTTATTGTACTTGGTTGTAATCATTTCATTGCTTGGTCTGCTCATGTCAGGCGGGAGGTAGACATCCCCAGGTAGACTTAGTATATAAGGCTGTGTGTGTGAGTTTTTCCTGCACAAAGAATCCAGTGTTGTACCAAGAGTCTCGGGCCCTTTAAAGGCAGGGTTTCCACTCTTGCGACACACCTGACGGAGATTACTAGTTTATGCCTGAGCAGTCGGCCAGGAGCCTATCTGACCTTCTCTCTCCTCGGAGCAGAGGACTAAGATTAAACGCCCTGCTTTCCTGTGCAGAAATAGAAAAATCTACTCTTATGGATTCTTCCTTATCTCTATGTCGTTTATATGCTTGCAGTTACTTGTTGTGCGCCTTACGTCTTCTTGTTGTGATCATCGTGGTTGCATCTTGTTAGTCATCGGGTGGTGTCGTAGATTCCAGTGTGTGTTTCTTTTTACACGAGTGCACACACCTTAACCACAAAAAAAAAAATTAACCTGTTAAAGAGTCGTTGTCGAAACGTGAGGAGGATGTTACATGAACCAATTCAAAAGTATAGTGAAACATTTGGAATCTTTTAAAGAAACAAAAAAGTAAATACCATGGATGGATCAAAGAAATACCAGGAATGACCAAAAGTAGATTTGATTTAGTCAAGTGACTCTATCAAATATGCAAAGATATAAATAAGACAACAATTCAATGTGAAAATTCTAATTTTCTTATTGTTGGACACACCGATGACACCAAGAGGGGGGGTGAATCAGTGTGGGGAACTTTTTACAAATTCTTACAAAAACATAGTTAGCCATCAACATTCAAAACATCAGTACTCATTACTTCTATTCACACTTAGTTTCTTACATTTAAACATATATCAATGACATATATTAACAATATATAACTATTCAACAGCACAATAAAGAACACAATGAACACCAGATATATGTATAAGTTTCTTTTGTATTACGGACTACAATCCTTGGGGTTTATACGCACCAATTGAGATGAGAAAACAATCAAAGAGAGCACCAAATATCAATGAAAGACCTAGCCTGCACATATCAACACCAATTGAGAAGAGTAATCCAATCCTAAAGTACAAGACCCATCTTGTAGAAAGAAAGAAATATGTCAAACTATACCAACAATCTATACCAAGACAAGTGCATAAATTGTGAAAAACAAAACCTAACACCTCAACCTGTCTCATCAATCTCATCATCCAAATATGATCTACTCACAAAGATAAATCATCACTTTAACTCTCAACCATATGCACAATTTCACCAAGTTAACCAACACGATACCTCTAGAAATGCACCATATTCTCCATAAACCAAATACCATAAACCCTTACACAATACCATGTACCAAAACCATACCTTTAATCTTGTAGCAATCATCAATACCTATAAAATACCTATAACTCTGTAATAGACCTGGTGTATGTGATCACAAACTTGCAAACCTTCCTTAACTTCAACAACAAAAGACTAGTATTTTCATCAAACTTTACTTTAGTCCCACATGACTAATTTTTTATTAGTCAACAACCCTAACTTGAAACAATAATAACTCTAAAAATGTAATGAATAAATGTATGAAAATGGTACAAAATGTTCTTCAGTCTCTTTTCTGCAATTTCTCCAGGTGTCACTACATGGAACCTTCCAGAAACGGTGTTATAGAAAAAATGGAAGACCTTGTTGAATGTGTTATAGAAAAAATGCCACGTGTGGAATATTCGATGTGTGGATTAGAAAATGGTACAAAACATTCTACATAATTTACTCTAAACAATGTATTTGGTCTCACTAAATTTGGATCTGTTATGTAAACGTTATGATGATTTTTCCTGAAACTCTTTTAAACTAGTTTGAGGACTAGCCACAAAACCTATCTTCCATAGAGTGTAACTACCAAACTACAATGACCCATAATATGAAGCAGTTATCATAGTTACTTGGATATTTTTTCGCAATAGCCTCCATATTTCACTATTTGACTCGTTCTAGAAAAAACATTATTGCCAAAATAGTGAGATGACCTGTAAATAACATACCTTAGAAAGAATCATTAAAAAATTTACCCTCCCTTGAATTTATAGCCTTCTTTACTTCACCTTCCCTCTAAATGTTTTCTTAAATCTCCTTTGGTTACCTGAGTCACTTGTAGATATTCAATATGCTCAATAGATTCTTATGGGAGACCCTTCCTCTCTTATTTATTCTCTCGAAGTAGCTTCCTCTAGAAGTATCAACTTTTGTCCACTTAACCACTTTGTCCAGCTAAACACTTTGTCCATTGATCCACTTTGTCCACTTAACCAAATTTGTTCACTTAGCCTCTTTTTCCGCTTAACCACGTTGTCAACTTTATTATTTAATTAATTTCTCCTTGCAACCACATTGACTAGGAATCTTCTTGAATAATTTCTAGAATAATTGATTTTTTGTTAACCTTCTAGGGACTTATAGAATACTCTCAGGCGTCCTCCATATTCACATGCCCATAAATATATAATCGTGAGTGTAATGTACCCCAATTTTACCAATAAATTTTTTTTTTTTTTCCTGAGGAACATTAAATCTTCTTTCTATTTGAACAACTCATTCTCGAAGACTTATAGTTAATATAAGTAGGTAATTATAATCCTTGTTGCCTTCTCCAAGGTTCATAATTCCTATTTATCAAAACGATGAACTTTCATCTCAAAAGATTCTTACATTGACTTACCTCATAATGCACAAAATTTCTATACAGAAGGGCAAGGGGTGACTCTGCTAACCCCCCACCTCTCAAATTTCAAGCATATCTACAAAAATTAACCTATTAAATTTTAAACATTGGCTTTTATCAACCTTCAACCTATTAGTACTATAATCCTTTTATATATGTGTTGTATTATACATAGGACTCTTAGTCCTATACTCCTTTCGAGGCTTAGGTTTCCATGTTAGCCCACATGAGAAAACCCCATTTGACATTACAAAAAATAAATCCCCTACACAATAGGCCATGTTCATATCATAAAGGATCAAAAGAATACACCCTTAATGAGGAGGCTACATGCCTAACATATGGTGATTATATGTTACTTCACATGGTCGAACAAAAACCTTGTGAGCACTGGTTGTGATTAAAACTTCTGACTATTATTATCATAATTGTCTTTCGAAAAATCTCATCGATAACGAAATGTTAGTCATGCATGAACTGAACGATAATAACTAGAGTTTGATAATCCTGTGTATCGTGCCTTAATGGAGTTGTCCTTTCCTCGCATTAACTTAGTATGAATTCGAAATGGTTTTGTGAGTCATGAGTTAAAACCTTTGTCTAGTCCATTAATGGAGACCCTGCAAGAGGTAATCCCGAGGTTATCACTAGACCTGATGTCTAATAAAATTGTTCCATCTCTGTCACGTCACATGGCCATATGCAGTCTTTTTACTTCCACTACTACTTGGCATAATAAGGGCTTACGAGACTATTGTGAGTCTTTTGCGTGATGCTTCAGTGTTAACTCTGTGCTTTTCCTCAGCAAGGGAGGTAGGTGACCTAGAGAACTTTACCTGGTGGAAAGCATACAAGGCTACAAGATTGCCTGGCAAATTGTAGTGGTCCCCAAAATTACCAAATAAAAAAAAAAATTGTTATGGACATTAACTCTCTTTCTTTACAAATAATAGATTCAAAAGATGTAAGGATAAGGTCTAAGTGTAGAAATTATCTCTATTCAACTCTCTGTGGGCTTATGTTTCCCACCTTGTTTATTTTCCTGAAGTTACTCATGTTACATAGTAGTCATATGTATATCTAGGGATGGCCTTATCATTCCTAGCCTTTCTAATTCCTTGATATTTCTATCATCAGTGGAAGTGTTAACAGTATTCTAAAACAAATAATTACTCCTTGCAAAATACATTCTAGTATTTATATACATATATAGGTATATATATATATATATATATATATATATATATATAATATCCTATTTATTAACTCTCTTTATATATGTGTGTTTACATATATTTAAATGCATCACATTTGACACTATTAAAGCTTTTCATAAGTTGTGTTTCTAGGTATGATTGTTTCAATGGGAAAACTCCAAAGTATCGACAAATTTTGTGTTCTTGTCTAGATAGTGTTAATGTATATAGGGCAATACAAAGTATCGACAAATTTTGTGTTCTTGTCTAGATAGTGTTAATGTATATAGGGCAATACATTATGTCATAATAAAATCAAGGTCTTCCAACATGCATATAGCTTTCGCGACACCAGTCACAGTCTTACTATAGTTGTGACTTCAATCTTTTAGTCTTAAGTTGGCCAAAGAAGAAAGATCAAATGAGTTTAGTTCTTGGTCCATTTCAAAGTTAAAGGATTTGGTTGCATGTCATTGGAGTCTAAGGGTAACCTTCCCCCTCTACGAGTAGTGTAATGATAATTGTCTCATCATTACCTTCTAACTGAATGAGACTTAGACTCAAAGGTTGCAATGTAAAGCCTCGGCTCATCACCCTCCTTTGCATTAACTCAACATGAGAAACGAAAGGGAATTGTTATGGTCATATTTAACCTCTGTACAATCATTTAATGGAGATTTGCGCAAGGTCTCTTCTGAGGCCTGTCATCTGACCTTCATGTCCAGTGCAAATTAGGCCACCTCCCGAAAGTCACATGGCATGATATGGTTTCATTAACTACCTCCTTACTTTGCTTCCAGAAGGGTGTAATTAGGTTTTGTTCCCTCCTTTCAACTTTTTCACTCTGAGTAACCTCTCCACTGATGACTGTTGAGAGTCGGTTTAGTGTTTATGCTGTGGAGAAGACTCGTCCTGGAGAAAGTGAGAACGGCTAACCAAATGAAATCTAGCATCCCTCCTCGAAACAAGTAAGAATACTTCCCTATTGATTTGTACTAAAACCTTTCTGAATATTCTCTATATGTAGCCCCCTCGTTCCCAAATTCAATGATCTAGAACATGCATTGTATTACAATTAACGTGTATATATTGTTACTCATAGGGTTCATTGTTGTTCCTCTTCTTTATTTTATGGGTTTCCCTTATATTTATGCATTGTGACTTGATGTTGAGTCTCTGTGAGACTGCGCAGGAGTCCTAGTCCAGGAATTCGGCTTAGCAGGGTAAAACCCACAGTGTATATTGTATTTTATACTCTATTCGAGAGAAAGAAAATTCCCTTCGATAATATGTTATAATGATTCTTTTCCTCTGTTGGGTGTGGTAATACTGGGTTTTTCTTGGGAGTCCACCATTTTGTAGGTCCTCCCAAACCACTAGTTGACCTTGATGACTGTAATTATTTTAAAGATTGTTGTAATTTCCATTCGGTATATATCTTTATTCATTGAGAAGCACTTCGCAGCATGCAAGTATTTGAGTCTGTATTACATTGGGGTAACATATTTCACTCTGTTAATATTGTTTGTCTATGAGTGTGAAATACCATTCGAAGCCTGGCATTCGGCATGAAAGTTAACTATGTATTTAAACTTCGAATAAATGCATTCTCTTCAACACAGATAGTCAGTCCATGCTAGATTTTGGTAAATGTATTTTCCATAATGCATATAACTCTGTATTCAATGTTATTGGTACTCTGAATTGAAACATGCCTTCGGCCTATGCCTACCACACAAACCCCTTTGCAGTTCAGATTTGCAATTTTTATGGTGTTATTATTGTTTTCTTGTCTAATTTCCTGAAAGGTTCATTTTTTAATTAAAAAGGTAGCCAATCTAATGATGGGAACCTGTTTTGCTGTGAGGGTACCCATAAGGTTGTTCAAGTTCACTCCTCCCCTTTCGGTGTGTTTATGGATCTCGACTATGATTGGGAGCATTCCTGTGAAAATTCAAAATAAGTATTACTCTGTAAGATGATACCTTCGTTGTCATATAATATTTTACCTTTAAAAGTTTAAGTGTTGTTGGTTTCTAATTGACGCTAAGAAAAGATCATCTCGTCTTTCTTCCAGGCTTACAAGATCGTTGTGATGGATCAGAACCACGCCCTGTTCAAGAAAGGTGCTCGGGTTTTATTTTACTGTTCATAAGCGAATTCCCTAGATTTATAAGAAATGATACGATTCTTATCTATAATACAATCATTAAGGGAGAGATTTTTTAGGTTCATAAAGATGGTCGATTCACTATCTTTGTATCTCCAGTTTAAAGGGAAGACATAGGGACTAAAACCCTGTTGCTGTGTAATAAGATGATATGAGCAATACTATATTGTTGCTCATAATTGTATAGTCGACTTAGATGGAAGCTCGAACAGTCCCTTCTTTCAGAATAATAAACCTGTTATACAAATATTTTTGGAATGAATAGCAACATGTATCTGTGAACAATAATTTTGTCTTGACCCTTTCTGGGTTTACTTTGGATTTTATAGAGAAATTTGAATGATTCATTTGCTTATTCCTATAGCTTTTCCTTTTTGATTATTACTGCAGTAGATCTATGCGTATCAAAATTGAATATCTAGATGTAAATGAATAACCTATCTGGTAGGGATTTTCTAGCACAGTATTCAAAATCATATTCTATTTAACACAGATGTATCTCCCAATATACTTTCATAAATAAATTCCATCCTATCCAAGATACATAGAAAGGTTTCTCAACTTCTGCAATTAAAAAAAAATTGTAAGGGTTTGTCCTACATTTCACCTCATTCTATCAAAATTTCACCAAAAAAACAATTCATCTAGATTTAAATAGATGCATTCTAGAAGCTAATAGTTCAATAATATTCAACCAGAGAAGGAATAGATAGACATATATGAATAGTTTCCAAACAATAAATGGAACAACCAAGTTCCTCCAAGCCTTAGAAAAGAAAAACCATTTTACTTGTTTCGTTCACCCCCTAGCCTGACCATGAATCTATGAGGGAGAACTTAGAACTCCTCCTCAACAATAGTCCTTCAGCTCAAAAACTTCTCCTTGCCTCACACTCAACAAGTAGCATTGATAAGAACAAGAAATCATTCCTTCCCCCCCAACATACTAGGCAGTGTCCTACCTCCTGCCATATGCTATATATCCAAAACAATTGTGCCTAGGTCTGTTCCCCTTGGGGAATTTTTGTAGCTTTCCAAATACCTGATTTTTAGGGGCTGCCTATCGCCAAATTCTTGATTTTCCACATGTAATATTTAGCCCTGAGGTAGTTCCAACACGTTCCCCTCTCATGGAGTCATGGTCAGTTGATTTTAACTTGGTTGTTCCATTTCTTCATCAACAATAAATATAAAATATTTTGTTTCATACAAGTGTCATAGTCAAGTAGTTAGTTGGGTCAAATTCGGAATTCGGAATTTCCACAAATGACAATAATTTTCCAATTTCGAATTTACCAAAAACAAAAATAATTTCCTAAGCAATTTCAGAATTAAAAATAATTTATTTTTTGGGGTATGTTACATGCTTTCCCCTTTCAATAAAACACTGTCCTTAGTGTTAGTCCCTTTCTTGGAACAAGATTGGAGGAGATTTCTGCAAATCTCCCTCCAACTCCCAAGTGGCCTCCTCAGGGATAAAGTGCTTCCCTTGCACTTTTAACTGGGTGACGACTCTGTTCCGAAGTGATATTTATCTCCTCTCCAGAATGTGCAGAGGTTTCTCTTAGATCTCACCTTCTCGTTCCACTTGCGCCAAGTTCCAATCTATCATATGAGTAGGTTCATGAAAATAATTCTTTAACAAAGAAACATGAAATACATTATGAATTTTTATATTGGCAGGAAGTGCAAGCCGGTATGCTATGGGTCCAATTCGAGATAAGATCTTGAAAGGGACACAAAACTTGGGTGCCAACTTGGCAAAGTTCCCTAGATTTAGTGAACTATTTTCGGGATTTAAATTTTAAATAGATGTGATCTCCCACTTGAAATTCCAGGTCTCTTATTTTCCGGTCGACTTAAATTTTCTGTCTGTCCTAAGCCTCTTTTAAATTCTGTTGTACTTTTCTTACCGTACTCTGCATTTCCTGGAGCTTTTCTGGTCCCACCATGAGTCTATCAACTGGGTTAACCCAACTAATTGGAATCATACACTTTATGTCGTATAGTACCTCGAAGGGGCTCATTTTAGTCAATGTAGGTAGTCTTCCCACTTGCTTCATTTTGTCCTTATGTACATGCGTAACATATATTCTATGATTTGGTTTGTTTGTTCAGTCTTTACATCTGTTTGTGGATGATAACTAGTGCTGAAATTCAAGTTAGTGTTTAACCCTGCAAACAATTATTTCCAAAAAGTAGATGTAAATTTTAGGTCTCTATCTGAAATGATCCAGGTGGATATCAGTGGCCACCCACCTTTTCTGACTGGCTCAAAACAATTTTCTGGCAATTTTGGCAATTTACTATTTTTAGCAGTTTTTTCTTGTCCTGAACTTCCGGGGCCATTTTGAGGCCCTAAACGATGTTTTTTTGGGTATGTTGCTCTCGCAAAATAGCAACTATGATGTTATTTTGTCTCTAGCGTTGTAGTTCTCGGATAGATCTTTCCAACGATCTACCAAGCACCCAAAACGAAGATCGTATGCAAAAGTTACGCCCCTGGGAGGTTGACGTATCAACTACCCCCATCGGGGCCCACAAACCTTTTGGATTTTCATCTTCGAGGGTTAGGGTTTTGGATTTTACTTATGTTAAAAAGGCCCTTAGAGCCTCATTTTAATAATCATCTTCTTGCAAATGCGAGTAGCCGTCACATCTCTTCTCAGAGATAAGCTGCCACCATTCTAGCGAGTCTTTCACTCTGTATTTTTACTGTCTCTGTACATTTCTTTCATTAATAGAAATCGTGTATTACTGTATCTCTATGTTTACGGTTGCATCTCTGATATATTTATGTTATATTATTGGATATACACGATATCTTTGTGCATTTCTTTATTATATCTCCACTCTCATTTCGTACCGAAAATAATCCGGATCACAAAATCACCATTTTAGGAATACCATGCAGTCTAAAAACAAAATTCATGAATATTTCAACAATGTTAATAGCTTTAAAAGTAGACTTTGCAGGAATAAAGTGTGCATACTTAGTAAGCTTATCGATTACCACCATAATTGAATCATTATGTTTTTGATTTCTAGGAAAACCTGTAATAAAGTCCTGTGATATAGTCTCCCATTTCCATTCTCACACAGGTAAGGGCTACAACAGGTCAGTTGGATGTTGGTGTTCGGCTTTTACCTGCTGACAATATTGACACTTAGCTAAGTGTTATGTTGTTTCACCCTTCATATTAGGCCAATAAAATAACTTTCTTGGAGATGTTATCGTTTTTTTGGTATCTCGTATAGCCAAAATATGGCTTCTTGTGTACTTCGTCGAAAACTGTTAACTTTAATTCTGTCGATTCTGGTATGTATATTTTGTTTTTAAATCATAGTACATCATTTCTATCCAAACTTAGATCTGTTTTGTCTGAATTTTCTGTATTGTTCCATAATTATGCCACTGTTTTAGTGTAATTTTCGTCGTTATTACTTGTAGCCTTTATCTTATTCTCAAGGTATCTTTCTTCTCTACTAATGTTTATTTCAAACAGTCCATGAACTCTTCTTCTTAAGGCATCAACAACCTTGTTTTCCTTACCCTTTATATGTCTTACCTCAAAGTGAAATTCGCTCAAGAAGGCCAACAATCTAGTCCTTCTTTACTTGCATCCACACAGACTGTGAAGTCTTTGTCCGGATCTACTACCTTTAAAATGGGCGCAGTCGTTAAAAATTCCTTTAACTTATTAAAACTATCCTAAGATTTTTGTGACCAGTTAAACTTAGTCCCCTTCTTTTGTAATGATGTGATAGGGTATGCAATCTTGGAAAACCCCACTATAAATCTATGGTAATATCTGGTGATTCCCATGAATGACCGTATGTCCTCTACATCCTTCGGAATCGACCATTCCATGATGGATCTTATTTTCTCAGGATCGAAGGCAATACCTTCCTCAGATATTACATGTCCTATGTACTGCATTTTCTTCTAATAAAAGTCGCATTTATCAAATTTGGCATACAGTTTGTGTTTTCTCAAAGTTTGCAGAACTATCCTTAAGTGTTCTTTATGTTCTTCTTATGTTTTAGAATACACTAGGATATCGTAAATATATACCAAAACAAACTTGTCCAAGTAGTGACTAAAAATATTGTTCATTAAACACATAAATGTGGCTGGTGCATTAGTGAGTCCAAATGTTATAACAACAAATTCGTAATGTCCATATCTCGTTCTGAATGTTGTTTTACTTATGTCCTCATATTTTATTCTAACCTGGTGATAACCAGATCTTAAATCCGATTTAGAAAAAATCTTTGTCCCACCTACTTGATCGAACAGATCATTGATCGTAGGTAAGTGGTACTTGTTCTTAACAATCATTTTGTTTAATTGTCCGTAGTATATGAATAACCTTAGAGTTTAGTACTTCTTTTTAACAAAAGAAATGGTTCTGTCCATGGTGAGATACTTGGCCAAATGTACTTCTTGTCCATTAGTTCTTGTAACTAAATTTTTAATTTTGTTAATTCTGACAATCTCATTCGGTGGGGTGTTTTAGATATAGGGGATGAACTAGGTAGTAGGTCGATAGAAAAGTATATCTCCCTCCTTGGGGGTAATTCAGGATTCTCATCAACAAACACATCTCTGAAAGCATGCAAGACGAAAAAATCCTCCAAGCTAGGTTTATTTTCTTTTTCCAACAAATTTGTCACTTGGATGGAATAAATCTAACAACCCTTTCTTATGCATTTCTTAAATTGCATTGTTGAAATCTGTCTAACTGAGATTTGTTTTTTTATACCTTGAATTGTCCTAACAATGTTATTTTCGACTTTATTCTTGAGTGATTTTTCATGAAAATATAACACTTATTTATGCCTTTCTAACCAATCCATTCCGATAATTGTCTCATAAGACCCTAACGGTAAAATTTTCAAATTTGTCTTTATGTTTTGACCACCTAAATTGAACTCACAATCAGAAATAAAATCAGATACTTTTATTTTTGTCCCTTTTGATAGTTGTACTAACCAATATTTTGCATGTCTTGTTTTATTAAGTTTATTTGAATCTACTACACCAGGAGCGATGTAATGCAATGTAGCTCCTGGGTCGATTAAAACATAAATATGATTATTGCTAATCTTACCTTCAGTTTATACTACAATGGATTGTTGGTCAGCTTGTCGGCCATCCACGGTTGCATTGATCCATTGTAAGCTTCTTCCGACATCTCCCACTATAGAGGCTTCCTGTAGATTGTGAACCGTAGTTCTATATGTTGAAGTCAAACATGGACAGTTCCTCCTTAGGTGAGGTTCTTCAAATTCCCAACATTTTAATGGTTCACGGCGGCTATCCCCAAACTTCTTTGTTCCCAGATTTATTATTTTACCACCTCTTTGGGTGTTCTAATTGTTGGAGTGAAAATGTTTCCTTGGAAAACTCTTTGATATGTTCTGAAAAGGAGTTGGATGGTATCCCTTCTTCCGTTGGTTCATTCGGTCTTGTTTCTTTTCTTTCCAAGACTTGGGAAATTTTGACCGCTGTTTGTATTTGTTGTAACACATTCGGGCCTTCCTGAAAACTTCACTCAAAGACTTTGGATTATCAAATTTGATTCTATCTTTATAGGACTATGGTAAACATCTTAGGAACCGCTGAATTTTTACTTTGTCCTTCCGTATATAAGGCATAAACCTTAGTAATTCCAGGAATTTGTTTATCAGGTAATCATTAGCCATTTGACCGAGTCGTAACTCATAAAATTCTTTGGTTTTTCTTTCATAGTAACTTTCAGATAGGTATTGTTTCTTAAAGTATTTCTTGAAGTCCTACCATTCCATCTGTTTTTCCTTTAGGCCTTTGTCTAGCTTCAGGTCATGCCACCATATGCTATCTTTTTCTTTCATATTATAGATGGCCATTCTGTGCCTTTTTGAGTTTCTCATTGTCTTCTTTGAAAACCTCCAACTCTACAATGAGCTTTCTCATAGTTTCCAGAACTTCGGTAGGTGAGATTTGATCACTTTTCTACCTCTAATATTCATGAGGACTTTTCTCAGGATTCCCCTCGATTGTAATCTCTGCTTCATCATGTGTTGCCATGATCAAAACATAAAAAAAAAAAATTGTTTGTAACAATAATGGTTTTTGTTAGTTTTACATAAACAAAAAAACTATGTGATAAGCAAATGGTTTGGCCCTGTTTAAGTTCCAAGTGTTGTAACCTTTGCTCTGATACCATATGTAGTGGTCCCCAAAACTACCAAATAAAAAAAAAAATAGGGACATTAACTCTCTTTCTTTACAAATAATAGATTCAAAAGATGTAAGGATAAGATCTAAGTGCATACGTTATCTTTATTCAACTCTCTGTGGGCTTATGTTTCCCACCTTGTTTATTTTCCTGAAGTTACTCATGTTACATAGTAGTCATATGTATATCTAGGGATGGCCTTATCATTCCTAGCCTTTCTAATTCCTTGATATTTCTATCATCAGTGG
>SNQJ01S0016786.1:55877-73190 GCA_010110895.2 Picea sitchensis
TAATAATGGGGAAAGTCATTAAAACTTGTAAGAGAATTTGGGGACACCTAGGAGCGATTCTAGGAGTGACTCTAGGTGGGTGAGTGAAATAAGGGAAATTAATATTTGGAGGAATGAAGGGGATGGGTGAACATTGTACAGGGAGGAATTTTAGGATTTAAATTTTAAAACTTTAATTAAATGAGATTTTAGGAAAGTAAGGGATTTCGAAACTCTATATAATGAAGGGAGGAGAAGGATGAAGGATCTTTTTCTGTTTGCATAATGTTATGCTGTAGAAATTTCTTCTTGACTGATTTAGCTTATGGGAGTTGGGATACCCAGCTCGGTGAGGAGTGGTAGCTCGGCCTTGCGCAGCGAGATGGGAGCTAGTTGATTCTATGGTTAGCGTCTGTGGCCCCTTTGCAGCTCAGGGGGCTAAGGGGGAAGAAGAGTACCCCTAGCATTGGTTGGGAGGTACCGATGAAGTCTCTTTGATAGGAAAGCGGGTGTTGCATGGAGTGAGTGGGACATCAACTCGGAGCAGGCGATCAGGCAACGTTACACTTTCTTCATTTTGTATGGTAGATTGTAGAAGTAATATGCTTGGATCTGCATGTTTAGTGGGTAAGTAAATTGATTGTCTAGTGTTCTAGTTGTTGACTGAGTTTTCCTTACCCTATATCGATGATTGATTAGCTTCGATGGCCTTTGATTCCCGACATGTCTTGACCAACTTGGGTGTATTGATAATGAAGTTGGTGGTTGTTTTTCCCTTAATCCCTAGCTCATTAGTCCTCACCTGAGAATTCGGTCAGGAGCCTGAGCTACGGTTGTCGCTTTGGCGTTAATATACCTATGGATCTTAATGGCCTGCTTTTATGTGCGTAGATGATGAGCGAAGGACATTCCTGTCAGCCATCTACCTTCGTTATTGTCCTTGGCTGATTGTTGATTCCGGAATCTGGCAAAGACCTCTATGTATGGATTATCTTGTGTCCTGGTTGGTTTTTCTCTGTGCCTTGACTGATCGAACACTTGCGATCATTCCATGACTTTTCTCATTGGATCCTTGTGTTTCTCTTACTGTTGTCTGCATTGTATTGGTGTTATTGCAATGGAAAAATGAATTGATTCCCTATCTGCATTTTTTTATTTGGTATTCTGGCAATGGAAAAACGCAATGATTTCATGTCTACATTTTTTTATTTGGTATTCTAGAAATGGAAAAGAGAAATGATTTCATGTCTGCAATTTTTATAATTGGCATTCTGACAATCGAAAGACGAAATGATTTCATGTCTGTTTTTTTTTTTTTATATTTGGTATTCTGGCAATGGAAAACGAAATGACTTCATCTCTGCATTTTACATTTGGTATTCTGGCAATGGAAAAACGAAATGATTCCATGTCTACATTTTTATATTTGGTATCCTGGTAATGGAAAAATGAAATGATTTCTCTATCTGCATTTCGTTTTTAATTTGAGGTGATTTTTCCCTTGAAGAAGACGATGTCTTGCACTTAATAATTTATGTTTTTGATTACCTTGTTTCCTGGCAAATTCGCACCTCTCTGGATTGCATTTCGTTTTACTATTGGGGCAAATTTTTTTTCCCTTGTTGAAGACTGAGTTAAGCATTAAACTTACTGCCATTGGATTCCTGTGTATGCCCATGAATTACAATTAAATGATGATGTGTTTTTCCTGTTATTTCCTAGAGAAACGCTCTCTACGTCTTCATGTTGATTGCCCATGATTTTTTCGGTTTTAATGTGACTGAGTTGTTGTAATTGACACAGAGATTGATTCTTTTTTGATACCACCATTTTGTTACCATGGTTAACACACAGATTATATTACCTTGTTTTTACTCTCACAAGATATTATTCTTTGTTGTTTAAATGCCCATGATTTTTCTTTTAATTAAGCTGAGATTGTTGTTTTAAATGCCCACGAGTTTTGCTTTTAAAATGAGAGTGAGCTTGCCGTAAATGCCCACGATTTTTCTTTAAAGTGCTTGCCTGAGCTTGTTGATATTACCCACGATTTTTCCCTCTTAATAGCTTGGCAATTTTGGCCAACTGTCATGTCTGTGTGTTTCCTTGTGTTACGAGGCATTCGTCCTTTAGTTAACTACGATTCATTTTTATTGGAATGTTTTTCGTTGCTTATGCCAACTTGATCGCTCCTTTATTACTTACCAGTTGCATTTTCATTTAATGATGGCGTAATTTCCCTGCAAATTGAAAATTAAGGCTGGTGCTTGTACCCATTTTTTTTTTAGCTGACTGCTTGCTCCTTTAATAGAAACTCTTAGCAACCAGGTGGAAAGGGATGACGTGTTTTACACAATAGTTATTTAGTTTTCTTTAATGAACGACTTCTCCCTTAACAACCTTGGTTGGTACACTATTCATTGATTAAACTGACTTTTCAATTAGAATAGCCTTCGTTGATTGGACAAAATTTAATGGTTTAATACAACCTTTAATGATTAAACATCCTTGTATTGAACACAACAGTCTTTTATTTCTATTGCAGCCTTCCATTTTAATAGACAACCTTGATTGATTCGACAACCTCACTTCCTTCTTAGATAGTTCTTAAGTTAATTAAACTTAGACTTGACAATTCGGTCTTAGTAATGATTAAAGAAGACTTGTTGATTGATCGGTAATTGATGTTATTTAGATTGAAATTATTGACCAAAGTGTAATGAAGGATTGTCGAACGGATTCATAATTGATGTGATTCTGATTGTAACTTAATGACTAATCTATAATTAGACATGCTAGTTAGATCATAATCATTGTTAATTAGATAGTAATTGTAGTTATGGTTTAGTATTGGTTATTTTAGATTCGTCAATTAGATGGTAACAATGGACAATGGTAATTAGACTTTCTAATTTGGTTAAACTTAAGGTCATTTGATTGTAAATTAATGGCTAATAATAATTTAGACATGTGAGTTAGATTTTACTTAATGTTTTTTTAGATGGAAGGTTTTGACAAGTTTAGAATTGATGAGAGATTGGGGTGTTGGAAAAGTCGCGTAACAATTGTGTTTCTTCCCTTGAATATCGTCGTCCGGAGTCTTGTCGATTGGATTCTTGGGTGTGGGTGTAGTCTTGAGTCAGATTTTTTGGTCTCCTAGCATGTCGATTGGTCTTGAGTCTTGGCCCTTTAGATTATGTTTGCGTCAGGGTTATTGTTATACCTCTCATCTGGGAATGGCATGGTTCCTGATGAAGGGATCATGGCGTGCCCTATTCGTTAGCGACGAATCATATCTTGGTCAAAGTTGGTGCCTTCCGTGTGAGTGTGGTTGAGCATCATATGTTGACTTGGGCGCGTCGGATGAACTCATTCAGGAATTAGGTTTGCGCACCTTAAGGTTATCGTCTTGTTCATATAGGCCATTGTATCAGGATGGGGATGTTCTCCCTTAGCTCATAGGTGTGGTTGAGTTGTGTTGGGTGGGTAGTCGTTTCTCCATGTTATTCTGTGCATGTTTTTCCCAGTCGCCCTTGTGCCTGTGCATGGTGTCATAGTTTCCTGTTGCCTGGGTTGCGTGATTTTGTTTGTTGTTTCGGGTGTGGTCATACTATTGTTGTCATTGCCTTCTTTTCCTTTAAAAAAAAAAAAAATTGCCTTCCCTTATGGCCGCATCAATGTGGTTGTTACATATGGTATCAGAGGCAGGTTCAACCAGCGACTTGGGATCGCTACATATTTCGTTGATATGATTTGATTATAATGTTGCTAATTGAGTTGACTTGTATTCGTGCATGTAATAATGTTTAAAGGACGCCACGGAGGCAGACGAAGTGGTCCTAGGGGAGGAGGCATGATGCCTCAAGTGGAAACCCTGCCTAAGGGGTCCAAACCCCAGGGAGATGAACAGGTTGTTGGGTAGGAGCAGATAGCAGTTGGTGATGTGGTCGGAATGATGAGATATTTTCATTGCATGTCTGAGGCATTGATCAGTCGTTTGGATAGAGATGAGGCCATGGCGCCGACACCCACTGAGGGTCCATCGCGCACTCTAGTCGGTACTGGTATCATTCACCATGAGTTTGAGAAGGTCAAATTTTATGAGTTCTTTCGTGCCCAGGACGAAGAAGTTGTCGAGGCATGGTTGGAGAATATGGGGATGTGATTTTCACTTCACGATTATACCTCCAACATGAAGGTCCTCATGATGGTCTTCCAACTGAAAGCAATCACTCTTCTATGGTGGAAGACACTCCTACTGCAACTGAACATGGTTGTCAAAGACGTGTCATGGGGACTGTTCAAGGAACGGTTCTGAGAGAGATACCTATCAGAGGAATTCATTGGGTGTTAGCTCAACGTGTTCAACACCTTATGACAGGGCGATTGTACGGTGCCCAAGTACGAGGCCCATTTTATGGAGTTTCTCCGGTATGCTCTGCATCTTAACACTGAGAAAATTAAGGTCAACAGGTTCGTTTTCGGACTTAACAACAACATACGTGCAAAGGTTAGGATTTTGATGCCTCAAACCTTGCATGAAGCCATCCAGAAGGCCCTCATAGCAGAGGAGGAGCTTATCAACGAGGTTCAGACCAAGACTCCAGTGAGACCAGTACAGCAGGTGTCATTTGGTGCACAACAACATCAAACACCAGCCATACATACACCAGGGTATCGTGGCTTCCAGAGGGGATCCACTTTCACTACACCTCGACGACCGATGCCTCAACAACAGACACCTTATTGGGGACCATAGCATCAACATCCACGTAGACCGCAGTAGCAGCAGTTTAGGCATGTTCAGTAGAATAGACCAGGATTCTAGGCTGGTGGGCCATCATCTTCTACTTTGGCTACCAGGACTACTGGGCCGAAGAAGGGGTGTTGGATGTGTGGGGAGACACACTACCAGCGCGACTGCCCTGTGGAGAGGACTAGAGCATCTGGATCAGCCGGACCCACTACCATGGGAGATTTGGGCAAGGCCCATCGGATTCATGTAGCAATGAATAACCGCCAGGCAGAGCATCAGTCGACTCTGCTCGAGACGACAGGTACCTTCGCTGACTAGACTCTTAGTATTTTGATAGATCCCGGTGATATCGAGAGTTTCATTTCTAGTGCAATGCTAAAAAGGATTACGATAAAGGCAGTCGAATAGGATGAGTTTAGCTTTGTAGAGATGGCCTCGGTAGCCAAACAAAAGGTTATGGGTTGTATCCTTAACCTGGGAGAGTTTTTCACCAGGGCCAACCTGTACGTCACAATCTTAGGATCTTATGACGTTGTGATCGATATGGACTAGTTGGAATCGCATGAGGCAATACTCAACTGCAAGATGAAAAAATTGAGCTTGGCTGATGATGAGGGAC
This sequence comes from Picea sitchensis, assembly GCA_010110895.2. Lineage (NCBI taxonomy): Eukaryota > Viridiplantae > Streptophyta > Pinopsida > Pinales > Pinaceae > Picea > Picea sitchensis. Next base: position 61,232 of record SNQJ01S0016786.1, read on the forward strand.
AGAGACGTGTGATTGTAGGACGGAACCAGGGAGTTTCCCTGAGGTACATCTCTTCCTTGCAGCTATGGAAGAGCATGCACAAGGGGTGTAAGATTTATGTGATCCTTGCGTTAAATGAGAAGGGAGTAGCGGAAGTTCTAGAACACTTTCCAGTGGTGAGAGATTTTGCGGACGTATTTCTGGAGGAGTTACCTGGGATGCCATCGGAGAGGGAATTGGAGTTTACTATAGACCTAAAACCGAGAACTGAACCAATAGATAGAACACCTTATCGGATGTCGACCACAGAGCTACAGGAGTTGAGAATGAAATTGAAAAAAAAATTGGACCTTGGGATGCGCCTGTTATTTTCATACGAAAGAAGGATGGGTCGTGGAGGCTCTGCATTGACTACAGTTAATTGAACAAGGCAACGATCAAGAATCAGTATCCATTGCCAAGGATTGATGATCTATTCGATCAAATGAAGGGCACAACAATGTTCTCAAATATCGACTTGTGATCAGGATACCACCAGTTGCGGATTAAGGAAGATGACGTCCCTAAGACAGCCTTTCAGATGAGGTTTGGACATTACGAGTTTATTTTTTTACCGTTTGGACTGACAAACGCCCCAAGGGTATTTATGAGTTTGATGAACGAGGTGTTCTGTGAGTACTTGGACAAGTTCGTCCAAGTATTCATTGATGATATTTTGATTTACTCTTGGACTACGGAGGAGCATGACGAGCACTTATGCTTGGTACTACAGTGTCTATGAGAGAACAAATCATATGGGAAGTTGTCCAAATGTTCATTTTATCAATCAAAGATTCACTACTTAGGGCATGTCATCTCCAGCGAAGACATCATCGTGGATCCAACAAAGTTTGAGGCTATTATGGAATGGTCTGCACCGACGAATGTCCCGAAATTGTGTAGCTTCATGGGTTTAGCAGGATACTATCGACGATTCATCGAGGGATTCTCGAAGATAGAAATCCGATCACAAAATTGCAGAATAAAAACAAGAAGTTTGTTTGGACTGAGAAATGTGTGGAAGCATTTCAGAGGCTCAAGGAGTTGTTGACAACAACATCAATACTAAAGGTCCCTGACATGGATGCATAATTCTTGGTATGCACTGGCACATCTAAGGAAGGCTTAGGCAGAGTCTTGATGCAAGATGGATGAGTGATCACTTACATATCGAGGAAACTAAGAAGGCATGAGGAGAACTACACAATACACAATTTGGAGTTGTTAGCCATCCTATATTCCTTGAAGGTTTGGAGACACTACCTTGTTGAACAAAAATTTGAACTAAAGACTGACCACTGTGGACTACAACACATCTTTACGCAAAGAGACCTGAACCCATGACAATGACGTTGGTCGAAATTGCTTAGCGAGTACGACTTTGAGATTACTTACATAAAAGGAACAGTGAACCGAGTGGAAAAATCATTGATTCGGAGGCCACACATCTTTTCGGTGCTGCCTCTTCAGAAGAATCTACATGAAAATATTCTAACTTTACAGTGTGACTGGTATGAAGAGGTCAATGGTTTTATCGGACAAAACACAATGATGGTACCAAGATTTGAAGGATTTTCGTTTGATAGTGATGGTTTATTGAAGTTTAAAAATCATATTTGCGTACCAACGAACGATGAGTTGAGGATGTTGATCCTAAGTGAGGCTCATAGAGCAGTTTACATGTCTCAACCGAGAGTCACGAAGATGAGGGCATACCTTAAACCCTTATTCTTCTTGAAGGGAATGAAGGCAGACATAGTCAACTATGTATCCAAATGTCTAGAATGTCAACAAGTAAAGGATAAACATAGACACCCAGCAAGATTACTACAACCACATAGTCAGAAGGCAGACATAGTCAACTATGTATCCAGATGTCTAGAATGTCAACAAGTAAAGGATAAACATAGACACCCAGCAGGATTACTACAACCACACGCTATTCCAAAATCAAAATGGGAGGTTATTTCAATGGATTTTATTGTTGGATTTCCACTGACAGCAAGGAAACATGACTCGATTTTAGTAGTAGTAGACACTCTGACAAAGAGTGCTCACTTTATTCCTGTGCATACAACATACCAGGCACCTCACATAGCTATAGTTTTCATCAATGATATTGTGAGGCTGCATGGCGTGCCTAAGAGGATTATATCTTATCGAGGGTCGGTGTTTACTGGACGATTTTGGATGAGTTTCCAAGAGGCCTTGGGAAACCAACTTAACCTCAGTATGGATTATCACCCAGAGACTAACGGGAAGACCAAACGAATGAAACGAACCTTGGAAGACATGTTGCGCATGTACGTAATAGACCAACAAAGCATTGGGAAGAATTCTTGCCACTGGTGGAATTATTTTATAACAATAGTTACCAAAGCACCATTAAGATGGTGCCTTTCGAGTTTCTTTATGGGCGACCATGTCAGACGACTTTGAATTGGGATCGGTTTGAGGATAGGGTCCTGGTGGGACCTGAAGGGATCCAAGAAATGGAAGAGAAAATGCAAACAATAAGACAAAGGATTAAAGAAGCGCAGGATCGAAAGAAGAGTTATGTCGATGTGCATGNGGGATCGGTTTGAGGATAGGGTCCTGGTGGGACCTGAAGGGATCCAAGAAATGGAAGAGAAAATGCAAACAATAAGACAAAGGATTAAAGAAGCGCAGGATCGAAAGAAGAGTTATGTCGATGTGCATCGTGTTGACCGTAGTTACGAGGTTGGTGATCGAGCCTTCTTGTTGGTTAAACCACATAAGAGTTCGATCAAGTTTGGAAAGGGAGATAAAATCTCTCCTAGGTTCATGGGACCTTTCAAGATTGTGGAGAGAAAGAGGCCCATGGCCTATCGACTAGCCTTTCCTGATTCTTTGAGGCGTATGCACGATGTTTTTTATGTATTTGTTTTGAGACATTATATTAGTGATCCTACACATGTTATTGACATGATTTCCTTGCAAGTAATGGATGAGGGGGTGCTCACGGCTGAGCTGATACACATCTTGGATCATCGCATTTGAAAGCTACGACGTCGAATAATAGATCAGGTCAAGGTCTAGTGGGACAACTATAGTCCACACTCGGCAACCTCGGAGGACGCATATGATATGCGCCAGCAGTTTCCATTTTTGTTTGATAGATAGAATTATGATACTGTGATACACATTATTTTGGCACTTATACTGTGAAACTTCGGGATGAAGTTTAGACCAAGAGGGGGTGTATGTAACATCCCGCTCTGGCACACTGAGCGAACTTATTCTTTGAGGACACTTGCTCGCAAGTGATTCGAATCATTATGCTATTAAAACATTTGATTTTTATTATGAGACGTTATGGGTTGATGACATGTAGTTTTACTACATTGACATAGACAGTTGTTATTGACTCAGTTTTACTGAGTGTGCAGGATTTTGGACCTCGAGGATGCAGAGGCATTCATGGAACCCCTTGGACTCCGGATCGAGTCGAGGAGTGTACCATTGGAGTTTGATTGTTTTACTGTGATATTTGTGCATCTATTTAGATGATATGATATGGATATATTCTGACATGATTCGTTGATGATGCAGGTTGATGATAGCTTGTCGACCAGACTCACATATGGAGTAAAGGGTTCATGCACGACTACCAGAGATGTTGAGGGAGAGGTGTGGATAGTAGCCCTGCCACAGCCTACTAGCACTCCCACCGTGGCTCGAATTGTAGGTTAATGTTTACTTAGTTCGAGAGGACCCACGATGCCATGAGGGAAGACTGTGATAGTCGCTCACGATGATTCTAAGGGTTGCGCAATAAGGTGGGGGACTTATTCCTTAGAGGCCCATAGTATCCCACAAGTTCACCTGGCGAAGTATTGACTCTAGGAGATTTTTATGTCTACCAAGTCAGTCAAGAGGCGAGTGGCACCCTTGGAACATGTGGTGCATCCTGAAGGGAACGTCACGCAAGGGAACATAAGAGGCGAGTGGCACCCTTGGAGCACATGGTGCATCCTGAAGGGCACGTCACACAAGGGAACAAATGAGGCTAGTGGGACCCTTGGAGAACCTCGTGCATCCTGAAGGGCACATCGTGTTGTTAATGATAAATGAATGAACCTAGACGGCCTTAGGACGAATAACATGATAATAATTTAAAAAAAAAATTCCTTAAAAAAATGTCACCCAACACGAAAATTTAAGGTCTAGGTCTAAATTATGCTAGTGGTAAAATTTTAACTTTTAATATATATATATATACAAAATAAAAATAAAAACAACATAAATAATAATTATACTCTTCATTAAATCTTGTAACAAGAAGGGGGTAAGCAATTTAAATGATTCATAAAAATCTGTTATGGTAAAATTTAAAAAAATGGGGGAAATAATTGTTTTATTATTTTATGATAATTTAAAATTATTAACTAAAAAGGAAAAAGGGGGTTAATTTCTACACCTGCCAATTTGAGTCCTAAATGAAAAGGGGAAAGAGGGAAATCTAAAATATTTAGGAAACTAGGAAAAGAGTGAAACATAATAAGAAAAGGGAAACATAAGGGAAAAAGCAGAAAGTCAAACTTAGTAAGGTATCAACCATTAAGAACTTTCTAACTTAAAACTGAACTAGCAAATTTAAATGCCCACAATTTTTATTTTAATTGAGCTGAGATTGTTGTTTTAAAGGCCCACAATTTTTTCTTTTAAAATGAGACTAAGCTTGCCGTAAATGCCCACGATTTTTCTTTAAAGTGCTTGCCTAATCTTGTTGATCTTGCCCACAATTTTTCCCTCTTAATAGCCTCGCAATTTTGGCCAACTGTCATGTGTACATGTTGCCTTGTGTTACCAGGCGTTCGGCCTTTAGTTAACTGCGATTCATTTTTATTCTAATGATTTTCATCGCTTATGCCATCTTGATCTCTCCTTTATTTCTTACCAATTTCATTTTCATTTTGTGATGGCATAATTTCCCTGCAAATTGCAAATTAAGGCTGGTCCTTGTACCCATTTTTTTTTAGCTGACTACTTTCTCCTTTAATAGAAACTCTTAGCTGTCGGGTGGAAAGGGATGACATGTTTTACACAACATTTATTTAGTTTTCTTTAATGAATGACTTCTCCCTTAACAACCTTGGTTGGTATAGTATTCATTGATTAAACTGACTTTTCAATTAGAATAGCCTTCGTTGACTAGATAACATTTAATGGTTTAGTACAACCTTTAATGATTAAACATCCTTGTATTGAACACAACAGTCTTTTATTTGTATTGCAACCTTCCATTTGAATAGACAGCCTTGATTGATTAGACAACCTCACTTCCTTCTTAAACAACTCTTAAGTTAATTAAACATAAACTTGTCAATTCGGTCTTAGTAATGATTAAAGAAGACTTGTCGATTGATCAGTAATTGATATTATTTAGATTGAAATTATTGACCAAAGTGTAATGAAGGATTGTTGAATGGATTTGTAATTGATGTGATTCTGATGGTAACTTAATGACTAATCTATAATTAGACATGCTAGTTAGATCATAATCATTGTTAATTAGATAGTAATTGTAGTTATGGTTTAGTATTGGTTATTTTAGATTCATCAATTAGATGGTAACAATGGACAATGGTAATTAGACATACTACTTTGGTTAAACTTAAGGTAATTTGATTGTAAATTAATGGCTAATTAATAATTTAGACATGCGAGTTGGATTTTACTTAATGTTTTTTTTAGATGGAAAATTTTGACAAGTTTAGAATTGATGAGCGATTGGGGTGTTGGCAAAGTCGCAAAATAATTGTGTTTCTCCCCTTGAGTATCGCCGTTCGGAGTCTTCTCGATCGAATGCTTGGGTGTGGGTGTAGTCTTGAGTCATATTGTTCGGTCTCCTAGTGCATGGGTTGGTCTTGAGTCTTGGCCCTTTAGATTATGTTTGTGCCAGGGTTATTGTCGCACCTCTCATCTGGGGGCGACATGGTTCTTGATGAAGGGATCAAGGTGCACCCTATTGGTTAGTGGTGAATCATATCTTGGTCGGAGTCGGTGCCTTCTGTGTGTGTGGATGAGCATCGTACGTTGACTTGGGTGCGTGGGATGAACTCATTCAGTAGTTGGGTTTGTGTGCCTTGAGTTTCTCGTCTTGTTCGTCTAGGTCGTTGTATTGGGATAGGGATGTTTTACCTTAGCTCGTAGGCGTGGTCGAGTTGTGTCGGGTGGGTAGTCATTACTCCATGTTATTTTGTGTGTGTTTTGCCCAGTCTCCCTTGTGCCTGTGCGTGGTGTCATAGTTGCCTGTTGCCCGAGTTGTGTTCTTTTGTTCATCATCTGGAGTGTGGTTATATTGTTGTAGTCGTTGGCTTCTTGGGAATTTAAAATAATAATAATAATAATTTGGCTTTTCCCATGGCCACATCAATGTGGTTGTTACATATGGTATCAGAGGTAGGTTCAACCCGCGATCGCTATAGCTTTCGTTGATATGATTTGATTATAATGTTGCTAATTGAGTTGACTTGTATTCGTGCAGGTAATCATGGTTAGAGGACATTGCAGAGGTAGACAATGGGGTTCTAGGGGAGGAGGCGTGATGCCTCCAGTAGCAGCCCTGCCTGATGGGTCTAACCCCCAGGGACACAAACAAGTTGTCGATTAGGAGCAGATAGCAGTTGGTGATGTGGTCGAAATGATGAGATATTTTCAATGCATGTCTGAGGCACTGATCAGTCATTTGGATAGAGATGAGTCCAGGGCGTCGACACTCACTGAGGATCCACTGTGCACTTCGGTCGGTACTGGTAGCATTCACTGTGAACTCGAGAAGGTCAAATTTCCCGAGTTCTTTGGTGCCCTAAAAGACGCAGCTGCCAAGGCATGGTTGGAGAATATGGCGATGTGATTTGCACTTCGCGATTATACCTCCAACATGAAGTTCTGTATGGTGGTTTTCCAACTGAAAGCAAGTTCTCTTCTGTAGTGGAAGACGCTCCTACCACAACTGAACATGGTCATCAAAGATGTGTCATGCAAACTATTTGAGGAACGGTTCTGAGAGAGATACCTATCAGAGGAATTAATTGAGCATCAACTCAACGAGTTCAATGCCTTACAACAGGGCGGTCGTATGGTGCCCAAGTACGAGGCCTATTTTATGGAGCTGGTCCAGTATGCTTTGCATCTTAACACTGAGAAAATTAAGGTCAACAGGTTCGTGCTCGGCCTTAACGGCAACATACGTGCAAAGGTTAGGATTTTGATGCGTCAAACCTTGCATGATGTCATCCAGAAGGCCCTCATATTAGAGGAGGATCTTATCAACAGGGTTCAGACTAGGACTCCAGTGAGACTAGCAGGGAAGGTGTCATCTGGTGCACAATAGCATCAGACACTAGCCATACATATGCCAGGTTATCGTGGCTTCTAGAGGGGATCCACTTTCACTACACCTCAGAGACCGACGCCTCAGCAGCAAACACCTTATCGGGGACCACAGTATCAACATCTGCGTCAACCGTAGCAACAACAGTTTAGGCCTATTCAACAAAATAGACCAGGATTCTAGGTCGGTGGGCCGTCATCTTCTACTTCGGGTACTAGGACTACTAGACCAAAGAAGGGGTGTTGGACGTGTGGGGAGAAACAATACCATCGCGACTTCCCTTTGGAGAGGACTAGAGAATTTGGATCAGTCAGACTCACTACCGTGGGATATTTGGGAAAGGCCCATCATATTCATGTAGCGGTGAATAACCGCCAGGCAAATCATTAGTCGACTGTGCTCGAGACGACAGGTACCGTCGCTGACCAGACCCTTAGTATTTTGATAGCTCCCGGTGCTACCAAGAGTTTATATTTGAGTTTATCTTTTTAGAATGGACTTAAGAGCCAAACAAAAGGTTAGAGGAAATGTTACGGGCTGTATCCTTAACCTGGGAGAGTTTGTCACGAGGGCCAAACTGTACGTCACAATCTTAGGATCTTATGACATTGTGATCGGTATGGACTAGTTGGAATCGCATGAGGCTATACTCAACTGCAAGACAAAACGATTGAGCTTGGTAGATGATGAGGGACAGAGATGTGTGATTGTAGGATGGAACTAGGGAGTTTCCCTAAGGTTCATCTCTTCATTGCAGCTACGGAAGAGCATGCACAAGGGGTGCAATATTTACGCAATCCTTGCGTTAAACGAGAAGGGATTAGCAGAAGTTCTAGAACACCTTCTAGTGGTGAGAGACTTTGCGGACGTATTTTCGGAGGAGTTACCTGGGATGCCGCCGGAGAGGGAATTGGAGTTTACTATATACCTAAAACTGAGAACTAAACCGATAGCTAGAACACCTTATCGAATGTCGACCCTGGAGCTACAGGAGTTGAGAATGAAATTGAAAGAATTGTTGGACCTTGGTGTGAGCCTATTATTTTCATACGAAAGAAGGATGGGCCGTGGAGGCTTTTCATTGAATACAGTCAATTGAACAAGGCAACGATCAAGAATCAATATCCATTGCCAAGGATTGATGATCTGTTCGATCAAATGAAGGGCACGATGGTGTTCTCAAAGATCGACTTGCGATCAAGATACCACCAATTGCAGATTAAGGAAGATGACGTCCCTAAGACCGCCTTTAAGATGAGGTTTGGATATTACGAGTTTATTGTTTTACCATTTGGACTGACAAACACCCCAGGGGTATTTATGAGTTTGATGATATATTTATGATTTTGATCATAGGGGTATTTATTGTTTTATGAGCTTGTTACTACAATGTCTCCGAGAGAAAAAATTGTATGGGAACTTGTCCAAATGCTCATTTTATCAATCGAAGATTCACTACTTAGGGCATGTCATCTCCAGCGAAGGAATCGTCGTGGATCCAACAAAGGTCGAGGCTATTATGGAATGGGTTGCACCGATGAATGTCTTGGAAGTCCATAGCTTCATGGGTTTAGCAAGATACTATCGACGGTTCATCGAGGGATTTTCGAAGATAGAAAATCCGATCATGGAATTGCAGAAGAAAAACAAGAAGTTTGTTTGGACCGAGAAATGCACGGAAGAATTTTGGAGGCTCAAGGAGTTGTTGACAACAACACCGATACTAAATTCCCTGACATGGATGTGGACTTCTTGGTATGCACTGACGCAACCAAGGAAGTCTTAGGCAAAGTCTTGATGCAAGATGGACAAGTGATCGCTTACATCTCGAGGAAACTGAGAAGGCATGAGGAGAACTACGTGACGCATGATTTGGAGTTGTTATCCATCCTATATGCCTTGAAGGTTTGGACACATTACCTTGTTGGATGAAAATTTCAACTAAATATTGATCACTGTGGACTACAACACATCTTTACGCAAAGAGACCTGAACGCGCGACAACGACTTCGCGATTACTTACATAAAATAAACAGTGAACCAAGTGGCAGATGCATTGAGTCGGAGGCCATGCATCCTTTTGGTGCTGCCTCTTTAGAAGAATCTACGTGAAAATATTCTATCCTTACAGCGTGACAATGACTGGTACAAAGAGGTCGAGGGTTTTTTCAGACAAAACACAATGATGGTACCAAGATTTGAAGGATTTCCATTTGATAGCGATGGTTTATTGAGGTTTAAAAATTGGATTTACGTACCACCGAATGATGAGTTGAGGATGTTGATCCTAAGTGAGGCTCATAGAGTAGTTTACATGGCTCACCTGGGAGTCACGAAGATGAGGGAAGACCTTAAATCCTTATTCTTATGGAAGGGAATGAAGGCAGACATGGTCAACTATGTGGCCAGACGTCTAGAATGTTAGCAAGTAAAGGTTGAACATAGACACCCAACAAGATTACTACATCCAGACTCTATTCTAGAATCGAAATGGGAGGTTATTTCGATGGATTTTATTGTTGGATTGTCGCTGGCGGAAAGAAGACATGACTCGATTTTTGTAGTAGTAGACACTCTGATGAAGAGTGCTCACTTTATTCCTGTGCATACAATGTATCAGGCACCTGACATAGCTAGAGTTTTCATTAGTGAGATTGTGAGGCTGCATGGCATGCCTAAGAGGATTATATCCAAATGAGGATAAGTTTTTATGGGACTATTTTGGATGAGTTTCCAAGAGGCCTTGGGAACCCAACTTAAATTTAGTACGACGTATCACCCGGAGATTGACGGGGAGACCGAACGAATGAACCAGAACTTGGAAGACATGTTGCGCATGTACGTAATGGACCAAAAAAAGCATTGGGAAGAATTCTTTCCACTAGTGGAATTCGCTTATAACAATAGTTACCAGCGCACCATTAAGATGGAACCTTTCGAGTTTCTTTACGGGTGACCGTGTCGGACACCTTTGAGTTCGGATTGGCTTGAGGATAGGATCCTGGTGGGACCTAAAGTGATCCAAGAAATGGAAGAGAAAATGAAAACAATAAGTCAAAGGATTAAATAAGCACAAGATCAACAGAAGAGTTATGTCGATGTGCATCGTGTCGACCACAGTTATGAGGTCGGTGATCGAGTCTTCTTACGGGTTAAACCGCATAAGAGTTCGATCAATTTTGGAAATGGAGATAGACTCTCTCCTAGGTTCATGGGACCTTTCGATATTGTGGAGAGAAAGGGTCCCATGGCCTATCGACTAGCCTTGCCTGATTCTTTGAGTCATATGCATGATTTTTTTCATGTATCTATTTTGATACATTATATTAGTGATCCTACACATGTTATTGACATGATTTCCTTGCAGGTATTATACGAGGGGGTGCTCATGCCTGAGTCGATCCACATCTTGGATAATCACATTCGACAACTACGATGTCGAATAGTAGATCAGGTCAAGGTCTAGTGGGACAACTATAGTCTGCACTCGACGACATGGAAGGACGCATATGATATGCACCAATAGTTTTCATTTTTGTTTGATAGATAGAATTATGATACTATGATACACGTTATTTTGTCACTTATACTATGAAACTTCGGGACAAAGTTTAGACCAAGAGGGGGTGTATGTAACATCCTGCTCTGGCGCACTGAGCGAACTTATTCTTTGAGGACACTTGCTTGCAAGTGATCTAGATTATTATGCTATTAAAACATTTGATTTTGATTATGAGGCGTTATGGGTTGATGACATGTTGTCTTACTGCATTGACATAGACAAGTGCTATTGACTCTGTTTTACTGAGTGTGCAGGATTTTGGACCTCGAGGATGCAGAGGCATGGATGTAACCCTTTAGACTCCGGATTAAGTTGGGGAGTGTACCATTGAGGTTTTCTTTTTTTACTGTGATATCAGTGCATCCAATTAGATGATATGATATGGATATATTCTGACATGATTCGTTGATGATGCAGGCTGATGATATCTTGTCGACTAGACTCACATGTGGAGTAAAGGGGTCATGCACGACTACCAGAGATGTTGAGGGAGAGATGTGGACAACAACCCTGCCACGGCCTACTAGCACTCCCGTCGTGGCTCAAACTATAGGTTAATGTTAACCTAGTTCGAGAGGACCCACGATGTCGTGAGGGAAGACTGCGATAGTCACTCATGATGATTCTAAGGGGTGCACAATAAGGATGGGGCCTTATTCCTTAGAGGCCCTTAGTCTCCCACAAGTTCACCTGGCGAAGTATTGACTCCAGGAGTTTTTGATATCTACCAAGTTAGTAAAGGGGCGAGTGGCACCCTTGGAGTACGTGGTGCGTCCTGAAGGGAACATCATGCAAGGGAACATAAGAGACGAGTGGCATCCTTGGAGCACATTGTGCGTCCTAAAGGGCATGTCGTGCAAGGGAATAGATGAGGCGAGTGGCACCCTTGGAGCACCTAGTGCGTTCTGAAGGGCACGTTTCATTGTTAATGATAAATGAATGAACCTAGACGACCTTAGGACGAATAACATGATAAGAATTTTTAAAAACAATTTCCCTAATAAAATGTCGCCCAACAC
>SNQJ01S0016786.1:80955-131691 GCA_010110895.2 Picea sitchensis
CCATGTGTTGATGAATCTTGTATGCACTTAATAACTCAATAAATTAGTAGTAGTTATTGATTCCAAGAAAGAATTTGGCTTGGGATCATTACACCCAACACCAAGTCACACCACATAAAGATAAGGGAAACACATAAAATAAAGCAGAGGAACAATGATGAACCCTATGAGTAACAATGCCTTATCAATGAGTAACAATATACATGCTAACTCTAATACAATGCATGTGCTAGATCATTGAAGGTGGTAACGAGGAGGCGGAATACAAAGAATCTTCAGAAAGGATTTAGGACAAATCAATATGGAATTATTCTTACATGTTTCGAGGAGGGAGACCAGATCATATTCGGTTACCCGTTCTCACTTTCATTAGGATGAGCTTTCTCCACAGCATAAACACCAGATCGACTCTCCACAGTCATCAGTGGAGAGGTTACGTAGAGTGAAAAAGTCAAAAGGAGGGAACAAAATCTGATTACACCCTTACGGAAGTAAAGTAAGGAGGTAGTTCATGAAACCATATCATGCCATGTGACTTTTGAGAGGTGACCTACTCTCCACTCAACACGAAGTTCATACGAAAGGCCTTGAAAGGGACCCTTCGTAGACCTCCATTAAATGACTGTACAGAGGTTCAATGCAACCCTGACAATCACCTTCCATTTCTCATGCCGAGTTAATGCAAAGGAGGGCGATGGACCGAGGATTTACATTGTAACCTTTGAGGCTAAGTCTCATTCAGTTAGAAGGTAACGATGATATGATTATCATTACACTACTTGTATAGGGGGAAGGTTACCCTTAGACTCCAACTACATGTGACCAACTCCTTTAACTTTGAAATGGACCAGGAACTAATATTGTTCGATCATTCTTCTTTGGCCAACTTAAGACTAAAATATTTAAGTCACAACTATAGTAAGAATGTGACTGGTGTCACGAAAGTTATATGTATGCTGGAACAAATTTATTTTCTTATGACACAATGTATTTCCCTATATACATTAACACTATCTAGATAGGAATGCGAACGTTGTCGAGACTTTGGAGTTTTCCCATTAAAAAAATCATACCTAGAAATATAACTTATGAAAAGCTTTAATAGTGTCAATGTTATGCATTTAAATATATGTAAACACACATATAAAGAGAGTTAATAAATAGGAGATTATATATATATATACACTAGAATGTATTTTGCAACTAGTAAGGATTGGTTTTAGAATATTGTTAACACTTCCACTGATGATAGAAATATCAAGGAATTCGAAAGGCTAGGAATGATAAAGCCATCCCTAGATATACATATGACTACTATGTAACATGAGTAACTTTAGGAAAATAAACAAGGTAGGAAACATAACCCCAGGGAGAGTTGAATAGAGATAATGTATGCACTTAGACCTTATCCTTACATCTTTTGAATCTACTATTTGTAAAGAAAGAGAGTTAATGTCCCTAATTTTTTTTTTTATTTGGTAATTTTGGGGACCACTACATATGGTATCAAAGCAAAGGTTACAAGACTTGGACCTTAAATAGGGCCAGACCATTTTCTTATCACATAGTTTTTTTGCTTATGTAAAACTAACAAAAACCATTATTGTTACAAACAATTTTTTTTTTAATGTTCTGATCATGGCAGCACAGGATGAAGCATAGATTAGAATCGAGGGGAATCCTGAGCAAAGTCCTCCTGAATATCAGAGGTAGAACAGTGATGGAAGCTCACCTACCGAAGTTCTGGAAACTATGAGAAATCTCATTATGGAGATGGAGGTTTTCAAGGTAGACAATGAGAAATTGAAAAAGGCACAGCAGGAACAACAAGAAATAAATGAAGTCTTGCTATGAACTATAGTGAAAAAAAATATACCAAAGGATGATAACCAGGAAGAAGAGGTCGGTAAAAGGGCCTCCAAGAATTCTGGCCCTGAAGCAGAAAAAGGGGACAACTCGTCCGAAGGTACACCTTTAGATGAAGATAAAACAAAACCAGGAAGAAAAAGGAAACATGTAGACCACCTTGAGGGAGAGTTTAAGAAAATCAAACCATATACCTTTGATGGGAAATCCATAATAGGGGAGGAATTTGAAGCATGGTTATTAGACATAAAGAGTTATTTCTAGATATACAACTATTCAAGCAATATGAAGGTCAGAATGATAATCTATAATCTAAAAGGAAAAGCTAGCATATGGTGGTAGGACCTGAAGTTGTTCAAAGGCCTAAAGGAAAAATAGATGGAATGGTCGTACTTCAAGAAATACTTTAATAAACAACACATATCTGAAAGTTACTATGAAAGAAAAACCAAAGAATTTTATGAGTTACGACTCGGTCAAGTGGCTATTGATTATCTGATAAACAAATTCCTGGAATTACTAAGGTTCCTGCCTTATATATGGGAGGACAAAGTAAAAATCCAGCGGTTCCTAAGATGTTTACCATAGTCCTATAAAGACATAATTGAATTTGATAATCCAAAGTCCTTGAGTGAATTTTTTAGGAATGCCCGAATGTGTTACGACCAATACAAATAGAGGTTAGAATTTCCCAAGGCTTGGAAAGACAAGAAACAAGACCGAATGAACCAACAGAAGAAGGGATACTAGCTAGCTCCTTTTCAGAACAGAGCAAAGAGTTTTCCAAGGAAATATTTTCACTCCAACAATCAAAACACCCAAGGAGGTGGTAAAACAGTAAATTTGGGAACAAAGAAGTTTGGGGATAGCCCCCGTGAACCGTTAAAATGTTGGGAATGTGAAGAACCTCACCTAAGGAGGAACTGTCCATGTTTGACTTCAGCATCCAGAACTACGGTTCACAACCTACAATTAGCCTCTATAGTGGGAGATGTCGGTAGAACATTACAACGGATCAATGTAGTCATGGATGGCCGACAAGATGACCAACAATCCACTGTAGTGGAAACTGAAGGTAAGATTAACAATACTCGTATTTATGTTTTAATCAATTCAGGAGCTATGTTGCGTTACATCCCTCCTGGTGTAGTGGATTCAAATAAACTTAATAAAACAAGACATGCAAAATCTTGGCTAGTACAACTAGCAACAGGGACAAAAAGAAAAGTATCTGATTTTATTTTTGATTGTGAGTTCAATTTAGGTGGTCAAATCACAAAGACAAATCTGAAAATTTTACCGTTAGGGTCTTATGACATAATTATCGGAATGGATTGGTTAGAAAGGCATAAATAAGTGTTAGATTTTCATGAAAAATCACTCAAGTATAAAGACGAAAACGACATTGTTAGGACAGTTCAAGGTATACAAAAACCAATCTCAGTTAGATAGATTCCAACAATTCAATTTAAGAAATGCATAAGAAAGGGTTGTCATATTTATGCCATCCAAGTGACAAATCTATTGGAAAAATAAAATAAACCTAGCTTGGAGGATTTTTTCATCTTGCATGATTTCAGAGATGTGTTTGTTGATGAGCTTCCTGAATTACCCCCAAGGAGGGAGATAGACTTTTCTATCGACCTACTACATGGTTCAACCCCTATATCTAAAGCACCCTACCAAATGAGTTTGTCAGAATTAACAAAATTAAAAATTTACTTACAAGAACTGTTGGACGAGAAGTACATTTGGCCAAGTGTCTCACCATGGGGAGCACAATTTCCTTTTGTTAAAAAGAAGGACTAAACTCTAAGGTTATGCATAGACTATGGACAATTAAACAAAATGACTATTAAGAACAAGTACCCCTTACCTAGGATCAATGATCTGTTCGATCAAGTAAGTGGGGAAAAGATTTTTTCTAAATTGGATATAAGATCTGGTTATCACCAGGTTAGAATAAAAGATGAGGACATAAGTAAAACAACATTCAGAATGAGATATGGACATTACGAATTTTTTGTTATACCGTTTGGACTCACTAACGCGCCAACCACATTTATGTGTTTAATGAACAATATTTTCAATCAGTACTTGGACAAGTTTGTTTTGGTATTTATTGACGATATCCTAGTGTATTCTAAAACAGAAGAAGAACACAAAGAACACCTAAGGATAGTTCTGCAAACTTTGAGAAAACACAAAATGTATGTCAAATTTGATAAACGCAACTTTTATCAGAAGAAAATATAGTACGTAGGACATGTAATATCTGAGGAAGGTATTGCAGTCGATCCTGAGAAAATAAGATCCATCATGGAATGGTCGATTCCAAAGGATGTAGAGGACATACGGTCATTCATGGGAATCACCGGATATTACCACAGATTTATAGAGGGATTTTCCAAGATTGCATACCCTACCACATCATTACAAAAGAAGGGGACTAAGTTTAACTGGTCACAAAAATGTCAAGATAGTTTTAATAAGTTAAAGGAATTTTTAATGACCGTGCCCATTTTAAAGGTAGTAGATCCAGACAAAGACTTCACAGTCTGTGTGGATGCAAGTAAAGAAGGACTAGGTGGTTTCCTAACTCAAGAAGGGCACGTGATTTGTTATGAGTCCCGAAAACAAAAGGAGCACGAGCGAAACTACGTCACTCATGACTTAGAGTTGGAAGTTGTAATACATGCCTTAAAGATGTGGCAGAACTACATAATGGGCAGAAAATTTATGTTATTGACAGATAACAACGGTGTGAAATTTTTGTTTAGTCAACCAGGCCTTAATGCAAGGCAAGAAAGATGGCTAGCCTTCTTGAGAAAATTTGAATTTGAGGTAAGACATATCAAGTGTAAGGAAAACAAGGTGGTTGATGCCTTAAGAAGAAAAGTTCATGGACTATTTGAAATAAACATTAGTAGGGAAGAAAACGATCTTGAGAAGAAGATAAAGGCTGCAGGTAATAACGACGAAAATTACACTAAAACAGTGGAGGAATTACAAAACAAAACAAAAAAATTAGACAAAACGAATCTGAGTTTGGATAGAAATGATCTACTATGATTTAAAAACATAATATACATACCCGAATCAGCGAAATTAAAGTTAATAGTTTTCGACGAAGTACACAAGAAACCATATTTTGGATATACAGGATACCAGAAAACGATAACATCTCTAAGGAAGTTATTGTATTCACCTAATATGAAGGGCGAAACAACATAATACTTAGCTAAGTGTCAATATTGTCAATAGGTAAAAGTTGAACACCAACATCTAGCCGACCTGTTGTAGCCCTTACCTATGCGAGAATGGAAATCAGAGACTATATCACTGGACTTTATTACAGGTTTTCCTAGAAATAAAAAACATAATGATTCAATTATGGTGGTAATTGATAAGCTTAGTAAGTATGCACACTTTATTCTTGTAAAGTCTACTTTGAAATTTATTAACATCATTGAAATATTCATGAAAATTTTTTTTAGACTGCATGGTATTCCTAAAATGGTGATTTCGGATAGAGACGTAAAATTTACATCTACTTTTTGGAAATAATTGTTTGCAAGGTTAAACACTAACTTGAATTTCAGCATGAGTTATCATCCACAAACGGATGGACAAACTGAACGAACAAAACAAATCGTAAAATATATGTTACGCATGTATGTAAGGACAAAATGAAGCAAGTGGGAAGACTACCTACAGTTGGTGGAATTTGCGTACAACAATGGTTACTAAACATCGACTAAAATGAGCCCCTTCAAAGTACTTTACAGCATAAAGTGTTCGATTCTGATTAGGTGGGTTAACCCAGTTGACAGACTCATAGTGGGACCAGAAAATCTCTAGGAAATGGAGAGTAAAGTAAGAAAAGTACAGCAGAATTTAAAAGAGGCTCAGGACAGACAGAAAAGTTACGCGGACCGAAAAAGAAGACACCTAGAATTTCAAGTGGGAGACCACGTCTATTTAAAATTTAAAGCCCAAAAATAGTTCACTAAATCTAGGGAACTTTTCCAAGTTGGCACCCAAGTTTTGTGGCCGTTTCGAGATCTTTTCTCGAATTGGACCCATAACATACCAACTTGCACTTCCTGCCAATCTAAAAATTCATAATGTATTTCATGTTTCTTTGTTAAAGAATTATGTTCATGACCCTACTCATATGATATACTGGAACTTGGTGCAGATGGAACGAGAAGGCTAGTTCCAAGAGAAACCTCTGCGCATTCTCGAGAGGAGATAAATAGCACTTCGAAACAGAGTTGTCGCCCAGGTAAAAGTGCAATGGAATCACTTTAGCCCTGAGGAGGCCACTTGGGAGTTGGAGGGATATTTGCAGAAATCTCATCCAATCCTGTTCCAAGAAAGGGACGAACACTAAGGAAAGTGTTTTATTAAAGGGGGAAAGGATGTAAAATGCCAAAAAAAAAAAAAAAATTAATTCTGAAATTGCTTAGGAAATTATTTTCGTTTTTGGTAAATTCAAAATTGGAAAATTATTGCCATTTATGGAAATTATGAATTATGAATTTAGTTAAGTGTAATTGATGATTATGATTGTTGGGAAGAGATCTGATTTGACCCAACTAACTACTTGACTATGACACTTGTATGAAACAAAACATTTTATATTTATTGTTGATGGACAAATGGAACAACCTAGTTAAAATCAATTGACCATGACTTCATGAGAGGGAAACATATTGGAACTACCTCAGGGCTGAATGTTACATGTGGAAAATCAAGAATTTGACCATAGGCAGCGCTTGAAACTCAGGTATTTGAAAATATGTGAAAATTCCCCAAGGGGAACAGACCTAGGCACAATTGTTTTGGATATATAGCATATGGGAGGAGGCAGGACGCTGCATAGTATGTTGGGGGGGAAGGAATGATTTATTGTTCTTATCAACGCTACTTGTTGAGTGTGAGGCAAGGAGAAGTTTTTGAACTGAAGGACTATTGTGGAGGAGGAGTTCTAATTTCACGCTCATGGATTCATGGTCAGGCTAGGGGGTGAACGGGACAAGTAAATTGGTTGTTCTTTTCTAAGGCTGGGAGGAACTTGGTTGTTCCATTTGTTGTTAAGAAACTATTTAGATATGTCTATCTATTCCTTCTATGGTTGAATATTATTGAATTATCAGCTGCTAGAATGCATCTGTTTAAATTTGGATGAATTGTTATATTGGTTAAATTCCGATGGAATGAGGTGAAATGTAGGACAAACCCTTACAGTTTTTTTTTAATTGCAGAAGTTGAGAAACCTTTTATGTATCTTGTATGGGATGGAATTTATTTATGAAAGTATATTGCGAGACACATATGTCTTAAATAGAATATGATTTCAAATACTGTGCTAGAAAATCCCTACCAGATAGGTGATTCATTTACATCTAGATATTCAATTTTGATATGCATAGATATATTGCATTAATAATCAAAAAGGCAAAGCTATAGGAATAAGAAAATGAATCATTCAAATTTCTCTATAAAATCCAAAGTAAACCTGGAAAGGGTCAAGACAGAATTACTGTTCACAGATACGTGTTGTTATTCATTCCAGAAATATTTGTATAACAGATCTATTAGTTTGAAAGAAGGGATTGTTCGAGTTTCCATCTAAGTCGACTATACAATTATGAACAACGGTATAGTCTTGCTCATATCATCCTATTACACAACAACAAGGTTTTAGTCTCGATGTATTTCCTTTAAACTGAAGATACAAAGATAGTGAATCGACCATCTTTATGAACCTGAACAATCTTGCCCTTGATGATTGTATTATAGATCAGAATCGTATCATTTCTTATAAATCTAGGGCATTCACTTAAGAACGGTAAAATGAAACAGGACCACCTTTCTTGAATAGGGCGTGGTTCTGATCCATCACAACGACCTTGTAAGCTTGCAAGAAAGACGAGACGATATTTTCTTAGCGTCAATTAGAAACCAACAACACTTAAACTTTTAAAGGTAAAATATTATAAGACAACAAAGGTATCATCTTACAAGGTAATACTTATCTTCAATTTTCACAGGAATTCTCCCAATCATAGTCGCAATCCATCAACACACCGAAAGGGGAGGAGTGAACTTGAACAACCTTATGTGTACCCTCATAGAAAAATAGGTTCCCATCATTTGATTAGCTACCTTTCTAATTAAAAAATGTACCTTTCATGAAATTAGACAAGAAAACAATAATAACACCATAGAAATTGCAAATCCGAACTACAAAGGGGCCTGCGTGGTATGCATAGGCCAATGGCATGTTTCAAGTCAGAGTACCAATAACATTGAATATAGAGTTATATGCATTATGCCAAATACATTTACCATATCTAACATGGACTGACTATCTGTGCTAAAGAGAATGCATTTATTCGATGTTTAAATACATAGTTAACTTCCATGTCGAATGTGAGGCTTCGAATGGTATTTCACACTCATAGATAAACAATATTAATAGAGTGAAAGACGTTACCCCAATGAAATACAGACTCAAATACTTGCATGCTACGAAGTGCTTCTCAACAAATAAAGATATATACCGAATGGAAATTACAACAATCTTTAAAAGAATTATAGTCATCAAAGTCAACTAGTGGTTTGGAAGGACCTATAGAATGGTGGACTCCCAAGCAAAACCAAAGGAATAAAATCATTATAACATATTATCGAAGGGAATTTTCTTTCGCTTGAATAGAGTATAGCATACAATATACAGTGTGGGTTTTACCCTGCTAAGCCGACTTCCTGGACTAAAACTCCCGCGTAGTCTCAGAGAGACCCAACATCAAGTCATAGCACATAAATATAAGGGCGACCCATAAGAGAAAGCAGAGGAACAACGATGAACCCTATGAGTAATAGTATATACACGTTAACTGTAATACAATGTTTGTGCTAGATCGTTGAAGTCGGGAACGAGGAGGCGACATACATAGAATATTCAGAAAAGATTTAGTACAAATCAAAAGGGAAGTATTCTTACTTGTTTCGAGGAGGGACGCCATATCACATCGGTTTACCCATTCTCACTTTCTCCAGGATGAGCCTTCTCCACAACAGAAATACCAGACCGACTTTCCACAGTCATCAGTGGAGAGGTTACACAGAGTGAAAAAGTTGAAAAGAGGGAACAAAACCTAATTGCACCCTTTCGGAAGCAAAGTAAGGAGGCAGTTAATGAATTTGTATCATACCATGTGAATTTTGGGAGGTGTCCTACTCTACACTAGACACGAAGGTCAGACGACAAGCCTCGGAAGAGACCCTGCGCAGACCTCCATTAAATGATTGTACAGAGGTTAAATGTGACCGTAACAATCACCTTTCGTTTCTCATGTCAAGTTAATGCAAAGGAGGGCGATGGGCCGAGGCTTTACATTGTAACCTTTGAGTCTAAGTCTCATTTAGTTAGAAGGTAATGATGAGACAATTATAATTACACTACTCGTAGAGGGGGAAGGTTACCCTTAGACTCCAATGACATGCGACCAACTCCTTTAACTTTGAAATGGACCAGGAACTAAACTCGTTCGATCTTTCTTCTTTGGCCAACTTAAGACTAAAATATTGAAGTCACAACTATAGTAAGACTGTGACTGGTGTCACGAAAGCTATATGCATGCTGGAAGACCTTGATTTTCTTATGACATAATGTATTTCCCTATATACATTAACACTATCTAGACAGGAACACGAAAGTTGTCGAGACTTTGGAGTTTTCCCATTGAAACAATCATACCTATAAATATAACTTATGAAAAGATTTAATATTGTCAAAAGTGATGCATTTAAATATATGTAAAAACACATATAAAGAGAGTTAATAAATAGGAGATTATATATATATATAGATGTAGATATACCTATATATGTATATAAATACTAGAATGTATTTTTCAAGGAGTAAGGATTTGTTTTAGAATATTGTTAACACTTCCATTGATGATAGAAATATCAAGGAATTAGAAAGCCTAGGAATGATAAGGCCATCCCTAGATATACATATGACTACTATGTAACATGAGTAACTTCAGGAAAATAAACAAGGTATGAAACATAAGCCCACAAAGAGTTGAATAGAGATAATTTCTACACTTTGACCTTATCCTTACATATTTTGAATCTATTATTTGTAAAGAAAGAGAGTTAATGTCCCTAAATTTTTTTTTTTTTTTGGTAATTTTGGGCACCACTACAATTTACTAGGAAGTCGTGTAGCCTTGTATTCTTTCCACTAGGTAAATTTATCCTGGTCTCCGACCTCCCTCGCTGAGGAAAAGCACAGAGTTAACACTGAAGAATCATGAAGAAGACTCACAATAGTCCCGTAAACCCTTACTACGCCGAGTAATAGTGGAAGTACAAAGACTAGATATAGCCATGTGACGGGATGGAGATGGAACAATTGTATTGGACATCAGGTCTAGTGATAACCTCGGGATTATCTCTCGTAGGGTCTCCATTAATGGACTAGACAGAGGTTTTAACTCATGACTCACATAACCCTTTAGAATTCATACTAAGTTAATGTGAGGAAAAGACAGCTCCATTAAGGCACGATACACAGGATTATCAAACTCTAGTTATTATCGTTCAGTTAATGCATGACTAATAGTTCGTTATCGATGAGATTTTTTGAAAGACAATTATGATAATAGTACTCGGAAGTTTTAATCACAACCAGTGCTCACAAGGGTTTTTTTCGACCATGTGAAGTAACGTATAATCACTATATGTTAGGCCTGTAACCTCCTCATTAAGGGTGTATGCTTTCGATCCTTTATGATATGAACATGGCCTATTGTGTAGGGGATTTATTTTCCGTAATGTCAAATGGGGTTTTCTCATGTGGGATAACATGGAAACCTAAGCTTCGAAAGGAGTATAAGACTAAGAGTCCTATGTATAATACAACACATATATAAAAGGATTATAGTACTAATAGGTTGAAGGTTGATAAAAGCCAATGTTTAAAATTTAATAGGTTAATTTTTGTAGATATGCTTGAAATTCGAGAGGTGAGGGGTTAACAGAGTCACCCCTTTCCCTTCAGTATAGAAATTTTGTGCAGTATGAGGTAAGTTAGCGTAAGAATATTTTGAGATGAAAGTTCATCATTTTGATAACTAGCAATTATGAACCTCACAGAAGTTAACAACGATGATAATTACCTACTTATATTAAATATAAGTCTTACAGAATGAGTTGTTCAAATAGAAAGAAGATTTAATGTTCCTCAGAAAAAAAAAAAAAATTATTGGTAAAATTGGGGTACATTACACTCACGGTTATATATTTATGGGCATGTGAAGATGGAGGACCCCTAAGAGTATTCTAGAAGCCCCTAGAAGGTCAACAAAAATTCAATTATTCTAGAAAGTATTCAAGAAGATTCCTAGTCAATGTGGTTGCAAGGAGAAATTAATTAAATAATAAAGTTGACAAAATGGTTAAGTGGACAAAGTGGTTAAGCGAAAAAAGTGGCTAAGTGAACAAAGTGGCTAAGTGAACAAAGTTGGTTAAGTGGACAAAGTGGATCGGTGGACAAAGTGTTTAATTGGACAAAGTGGTGAAGTGGACAAAAGTTGATACTTCTAGTGGAAGCTACTTCGAGAGAATAAATAAGAGAGCAAGGGTCTCCCATAAGAATTTATTGAGCATATTGAATATCTACAAGTGACTCAGGTAACCAAAGGATATTTAAGAAAAAATTTAGAGGGAAAGTGAAGTAAAGAAGGCTAGAAATTCAAGGGAGGGTAAAGTTTTTAATGATTCTTTCTAAGGTATGTTATTTACAGGTCATCTCACTATTTTGTCAATAGTGTTTTTTCTAGAACGAGTTAGATAGTGAAATATGAAGGCTATTGCGAAAAAATATCCAAGTAACTATGATAGCAATTTCAGCTTATGGGTCATTGTATTTTGGGAGTTACACTCTATGGAAGATAGGCTTTGTGGCTAGTCCTCAAACTAGATTAAAAGAGTTTTAGGTAAAAACGTCATAATGTTTTCATAATATATCCAAATTTAGTGAGACCAAATGCATTGTTTAGAGTAAATTATGTAGCATTTTTTGTACCATTTTCTGATCCATACATCAAAGATTCCACGCGTGGCATTTTTTATATAACACATTCAACAAGGTCTTCCATTTTTGCTATAACACCATTTCTGGAAGGTTCCATGTAGTGACACCTGGAGAAATTGCAGAAAAGACATTGAAGAACATTTTGTACCATTTCATACCTTTATTCATAACATTTTTAGAGTTATTATTGTTTCAAGTTAGGGTTGTTGACTAATACAAAATTAGTCATGTGGGACTAAAGTAAAGTTTGATGAAAATACTAGTCTTTTGTTGTTGAAGTTAAGGAAGGTTTGTAAGTTTGTGATCACATACACCAGGTCTGTTACAGAGTTATAGGTATTGTATAGGTATTGATCATTGCTACAAGATTAAAGGTATGGTTTTGGTACATGGTCTTGTGTAAGGGTTTATGGTATTTGGTTTATGGAGAGTATGGTGCATTTCTAGAGGTATCGTGTTGGTTAACTTGGTGAAATTGTGCATATGGTTGAGTTAAAGTGATGATTTATCTTTCTGAGTAGATCATATTTGGATGATGAGATTGATGAGACAGGTTGAGGTGACTGGTTATTGTGACAGGTTTTGTTTTTCACAATTGATGCACTTGTCTTGGTATAGACTGTTGGTATAGTTTGACATATTTATTTCTTTCTACAAGTTGGGTCTTGTAATTCAGGATTGGATTCCTCTTCTGAATTGGTGCTGAGAGGTGTAGGCTAGGTATTTCATTGATATTTTGTGCTCTCTTTGATTTGGTTCTCATTTCAATTGGTGCATATAAACCCCAAGGATTGTAGTCCCTAATACAAAATAAACTTATACATATATCTGGTGTTCATTGCATTCTTTATTGTGATGTTGAATAGTTATATATTGTTAATATATGTCATTGATATTTGTTTAAATGGAAAATAATAAGTGTGAATATAAGTAATGAGTATTGATGTTTTGAATGGTGATGGCTAACTAAGTTTTTGTAAGAATTTGTAAAAAGATCCCCACACTAATTCACCCCTCCTCTTGGTGTCATCGATGTGTCCAACAATAAGAAAATTAGAATTTTCACTTTACATTGTTGTCTTATTTATATGTTTGCATATTTGATAGAGTCACTTGACTAAATCAAATCTACTTTTGGTCATTCCTAGTATTTCTTTGATCCATCCATGGTATTTACTTTTTTGTTTCCTTAGAAGATTCCAAATGTTTCACTATACTTTTGAATTGGTTCACTCCTTATATTCTTTTAGATGTTGTGTGGATGGTTTGAATTTGTTCGTCACTTCCTTTATCCTTATGCTCTTTCCAAAAACAAAGAGCCAAATAGGACCCAACCACAATTGTTGACTCACCACGAGTCAACCTTTCAGTTCTTCACTAGAGCCTCCTTCAAATGAAGGTCTCAACTCTGGTACAGTCTTCGATGCCTACTGGAGGAAATTTTCATACCATTATACACAATCCTTCCACTTTTGAAACAAAATAGAAGCTTTGGAAACAAATTCTTTTGTTGCAACAAAATTCAGTTTCTTAGGATTAGTGTCTAGAAGAGTGTCCCATATTTTATCCTACACTAAGTTTACTTAGGGCATTTGGACACATGCTTCCTTGAATACTAGTTTGAAGTCACATAGCTCTTTCTTGGAAGTATGGGTGGATTCATACATGGAATCAAGTTGATTATCACTGCCTTGAATCTCTTTTAATTTCACTTGTTGCGAAATAGGGTTTCTGATCGCTTGGGATTCAACACTCATATGTTGCATCTTAATCATCAATTATTTAGCAAGATTGTTCCTTATTTCCAACATCCCAACCCAATCATTAACCATTGTGAAAATCTAGTTTCACTCTCTAGTATTGTGATGAAGGGAAGACCGAACAAAATCCCCTTCCACAACCACCTATGTAATTTTCTCCATCGTATCGTTAGGATGCTCTTTTTCCTTCAGCTATATTGCATCAATTTCTTGTTGAATGATATATGTCTTTTCATCCAACTATGACCAAGTATATAAAATTATCTGAACTCATTCCTTAGTGCAACTAGTGTAATTTCTTTAACTAACTATGGGGAAGCCTTCCTCAATGTGGTCCAAACTTCACCAAATTTCACATAGACAACCTCCATTTTTTATTCATCTTATGCATGCAATGCATGTTCTTTATCATGGTTCTCTGATACCACAACAAACTCCTGATGAAAATGTTGTGTTTGTTTCACTATATCTTCATTTGCATGCTCAATGGAGACAATCATGTGCTTAATCGAATCAGTCGATGTTTGTATGATATTCAACAACTGGTGGGTGGACCATGCCACAATATCTCTACCAGTGATAGATGGGTCCACAAAAAATATTGATGAAAGTGGTTGGCCACTTACAATTGATCTCTTTGAGACACTAGGAGTAGTTGCACCAACGAGACTTGAAGATGTAGCCTGGAAGCTATGAGCAAGTCTTTCTTGGACAACTTGGGGGAGAAAACCAACCACTTTTGTGTGCTCCAAACATGATTCGAGAACTAAGTAGCATTGTTGAAGATCTTGAATTAACAAAACAAATTCCTCCTGAATAGAACTTGTGTTATTTTCTAAAGTGGCCTCTTCCTGAACATCCATAGGTTCATGTGGAGGATTTGGATCCATCTCACCCTTCACTTCTACTAATTTATCTTTCTCTGGATTTGAGGCTAGTTTCTTGAGCGATATTAATGGGGACAATAGCTTGTGGAAGATGGGGAAAAGGGAAAGGAATATTGGAATTACTTCCATCGACTATAGAGAATGGGTCAATAGAATTCCATGCATGTGTGTGAAAGCCTACAACATCTCAATTAGAAAATACTTGCACCAGTTTAGTGGTGCTCCCTATTTACCGAGGTTGGAGATAGGGATGGAATCTAATGTGCATTATCCATTGGAGTAGTTCTTCATGACTTTTCTAACGATTAATTAGAATGCACAACAAACTTTCTAATCATTGATAATCTTGATGAGGGATTCAAAACCTCCTCGTCTAGTACCAAACCTATCATACAAATTTAGTTCACCTTTATTCCTACCATACTTCCCTGAACCTTGAAATCCTTTTGAGACATCATCTCCTTCCATTGAAATCCTAGTGAACTGATGAATATCGTCTACATGGATGTGAAATTATTTGTCAAGCCATAATGACCCATTATGAACCCGACTGATGAGAAATTTAGTGTAGTGGTTGACCTCTCCAATTGTACCATATACCATAAGATCCCTCAATTCATGATAATGGATTCCCACAACGAAACATAGGAAGTCTTCCATTGTGTTTCCACCTCTATAGAAGGAAGGGGAAAATAATGTAAATATCCTAGAATATCCACCCACATATCATGGATATCTGTCAGAATGGAAGGATTTCGAGCATATTCCCCTCAATGTTAGCTATCATGGAAATGATCGAAAAATATTCCCCTCTCGAAAGTAAACTAACACTCATTGTTGCTTAATTGAGAAAGGAATCTAGGTCCTTTACTTAAATTGGATTATTCACCAATATTGAGCCCTGGTTGAATCAGTATTGAAAACTTTTTACCATTTTAATCACAACATATAAACATTACATCATCAATAATTCCATTCACTTATGATTACATTCAACATATCATAAACATATAACCACAAATGAACAGTAAAAAATAATTTTACATGAAAATCCAAATGGGAGAAAACCACAAAGAACTTTGTAATATATATATATATATATTCAATATTACAGTCACAAGAAGCACCAACTTCCAAGATTCTCTAGCATCAACTGGAAGGAGGCTCCAACCCCATATTTACAAGCTCTAACCTGAAGGAAGCTATGACTCCCTGTATTATGTAGCTCCAACTAGAAGGAGGCTCCAACCCCATAGTTTACAGGCTCCAACCTAAAGGGATATATGACTCCCTATATTCTCCAACTCCAACTCGAAGGAGGCTCCAATCACCTAGTTTACAGGATCCAACCTGAAGGAAGCTATGAATCTCTAGTTTCTCTTGAATATGTTGCACTTCAACTTTGAACTCTTGAATTGTTGTCTTTATGGATTCCATGATTTGAGAGTGAATATCCATAGGAAACACCACATATAATATACCAAAATAAATCTCTTAAAATGATTTATCCAATGGAAATGATCTAGTATCAATTTGAGCACCCTATGAAAATTTATGAACTCTGCAGTCCCATCACCCTCATGAAAACCCCCCAAAAATGGGTGATTTTAAATGAACGATAAAGATGGAAGTTTATTGCAGTGTGAAACAAATCAAGGATGAGGAAACTCAAATCAAGTTGGCATCGCTTCGTCTTGCAGGCACAACACTCATCTGGTTCCAAAGTAAGTTGCAAAATGGAACGCAACAAGTTGGTAATGTATTTCCATCATGGAAAGATTTTGTTTTTTCACTTAGAAATAAATTTTATCCTTTGGGTTATAAAGATAAGGCTATAATTGAATGGAAAGGTATTAAACTAAGAAAGGGACAAACAATGCAAGAATACACACATGAATTTCATAAGATAACATTAATGTTAAACATTCCATTACATACCCAAGAAACTCTTATGAATTATATAGGAGGTTTACCTGCACATATTCGTAACATTGTATTTATGTTTGGTCCTACTAATATTGATGAGGTTTATGTTCAAGAAACATACATTGAAGTAGGGAAAAGATGAGTTGGTGTATCATGGGAATCATCTTCAAGGAAAGAGGACAAAAGGAAGGGGAATGGCAAGAAATAAAACTCAATGACAAGAAAGGAAGAGAAGCTCTCTTTCAAGAATTGCAACAAAGAAGGGCACGATGATGGCCATTATTGGAAATTTTTTCATCCAAAGAAGAGACCAAAGTCGTTCAAAGAAAGAAAAGGGAGGAAAATAGTTTCAACAAAAACACAACCAACAAACTTGGGATATGATTTAGGTGATGAGACTAACATCACAACAGTTGGTTTGACATGTAAAATTGGTGATGAATATGATTCTAGATGAAAGTTGTTTCACATAACGGTGATAATGAAACATACCAAGATCGATACATTGATAGATAGTGGATCTCAATCTAACTTGATTTCAAAGGAAGTGGCTAAATAATTGGGATTAAATGCTAAGATGCATCATAAACCTTACTCACTTAAATGGATAAGCAACAATCATAAATTGCACATAACAAAGAAATGCACTTTAAAGTTTTCAATTTCATCAAAGTTTGTGGATTAGGTAGCGTGTGATGTGGTGTCACTCAATGAATGTGGAATGGTCTTAGGAAATCCTTATTTGTATGATATCAAAGAAATCTTCTACATGGAATAGAATCAATATCACTTAACTAAATAAGGAAATGAATATGTTGTACATACTCATCACTTAAAACCAAATCAATCTCTACAAACAATGGAACAGTTAAATATAATTGTGCCAAATCAAGAAATTGATCTTAAGCATGACCATGATATGGTTGTATAATGGAAGTTCAATCATACTGTTCTTCAAGATAAGCTAATGTCATCCAAGTACTACAAACATATTATCTCATTTGCAGTCATATTTCCAATGTTATCATTGCTAATGTTTTCAAAATGGATGGTAGTGGCTTCAATAAGATTTGAAAGAGTACAAGTGGCTAAAAATATGTTGTCATTGGTCATGGTTGTTTTTCAATTGATTTTGATGAGACAGGTGCACAAGACAGAGTTTAAAGACGAAGAGCAAGTGGGGTGGTGTATCCCGCACTTGATGACTGGTTAATACCCGTTTGGAGGACCAAAATGTCTTAGTCGGAAGGCATGATCCAAAATGGATCTAGGAAGGCCTATAAATAAAATTTCTTGGAATCAGATGAAACCAGTGCAATTGCGTTCGTTTTGTTGTGGTGATTCGTACCATATAATTTTTTTCACAAATGTACATCATATGCGAAAGATATCACATTCTAACCTATTTCCCAAAAAGGAAAAAAATCAATTGGTCAAAGTCAACAGGTCATACTGCTGACATCAGTAGTACGACATGTGACATGAGAATGATGTCATCATGTTGACGTGGAATCACTAGGAGGTAACACGTGTCACCCAAATTTGTCATTTTTGGGATGAGTTGGCACCAACACAGATTTGACATGTGGAACTGTATGGATGACACATGGCAGTCCATACATGACGTGGCCCAATGGAAGGGTGACATTTGGCAGTATGGATGATAGTGGGGTTGTACTTAATATGACGTAGGAGGGTGATTGGGCTGTACGGAAGCTGACATGACAGGGTGAGTAGGTTGTATAGATTCTCACATGGAAGTTGACTGGACATGTTGATTGTACTCTAACTATATGGTATAAACGAATCATGAGGCGAGACGTGGACCATTCAAAGGGCGCCATATGGCACCCCGAATTTAGCCAATGTTGTCTAGGACAATTTTTTTTGTTACCCGCAAGTTTCAAACCCATGACGTCCATGGGCGCCAACAAACTAAATTCCCCAAACTAATCGGTTGCATTATAGGTGTGACTTGTTATTGATGTGGAAAACATTGTATTAAATGTTGTGTTGGCGGATTTATGGGGATAACGCCCGATCGATAGGGATAGCCCTATCAGCCAACATGCATGAATAGGGGTTGTGGACTAGGGATAATCCAGTTGGAGCGAGTGGAGTTTAGGGATTTGGACACATGGCCATACATGTGGCTAGGGGTGCAAGAATCAACTGTCCCAACCAGAGCATGCCCAACCTATGAGCATATGGAGCCTCCCATATGGCCATGAGCCTGAGTAAAAGGGGATACACCCTGTATTATGCCATTTTGGTGTTTTTATACCTTATATTATGATTTTTTATGGTTATTTCAGTTGTTTTTAATGGATTTTAGCCAAGATTGGGGGATTTGGAGCCTGACTTTAGGCGATATCTTGGGATGAAGTTGGGAGATTTATCCCAACTCCAAATATATATAAACCATGGGTTCTTACTGGCATTAAGAAAGGTTCAGAATAGGAGAAATGCTGAGGAATTTGAAATCCAAAGCCATTTTTTTTGCAGGGAATCCATTGAGGAGGGGAACTTTGTGGGTAAATTCTGAGAGCTACATTCATCCTTTTTTAGTTCATTCAGTTGTGTTGGATTCTTGAGGTTGGGAAGAACATAGAAAGACTAGTTTGTAATCCTCTTGACACTTTTCTAATGTACTTTTGAACCATTGAAGAGAAATAAGAAAGCCTCACCCACTAGGGCAAAGGCCCAAAGACATAGGCAATCTTGGAGAACTTCATTAACAAATTTTTTGTTATGGTTTGTTGTTCTTTGTGTGTACATTCTAATTTGTATTTCTTATTATGGATGTTGTAATATCTCATTAATTTCTTCTTATTTGATCAATTCCTAATTGGTAAATGTACTCATGCTTAAAACTTAACCAAGTCTTTAAAAGATCATTTCGGATCACTAACTACCATAGTTGGCCTTATTTAATAATATAGTGGACCTAGTCCACCTTACACTAAATGGCCTCCACTATTATCATTATGGACCCTCTCTCCCCTCCCCACTACCTCTCTAGCTACACTACGTATTGGGCATTAGGTGCTAGAGAATTTTTGGATTTTATCATTTTGTGGGGAAGTGCATTTCAATTGTGGTTTTTGTGGTTGTATTTTCCTATTTATCTTCTTTGTTGTGCTTACTTCTAGGTTTGTCTTACAAGGGGAATCCATTATCTCACTCTCTTCTTAATTTGCAGATAATGTGGAGTTTTTTTATAGATATTATTGCTTGTATATTTGGACGCTAGATCGACCTAGATGCATGTTCATTACAATGACTCTATTATCAGGTTTTAGAAATTATCGACAATTTGGGTTTCAAAAAGAAATTACCATTGCTTGCAATTATAATTCTAAAAATAAAATGTAGATGTTCTTATGAAGTATGGAAGTTTGGAAGTTTAATTAGAAATGATGGGTAGAGCTAGCTCTAATTCCACACATTTTTCAAACTTCTCCTAAAACTTTTACATGTTTTTCTTGTATTCCATATGTTTAGAAATGATTTACTAGTTAAGATAGGAAGCCCTCGTAAAAAGAGTCAAAATTCAAACATTGGTGAATTTACATAACTTGAGCCTTTTCTTTTAATTCATTCCATTTACAATTCAAGTTGTGGTCAATGTCAACATATTTTTTCCACCTTTATCACTAGTATAAAATGATGAATTTGATATAAAGAAAGAGGCACCATTGTAGTTTCAAATGCAGATTTTGGTGGAAGTAACATGTAATGAACCTTAAAAAAATCACCATAAAAAAAAAAAAAAAAATTATGTGTACATGTATCCTTGAAAGGGTTTTCAAGGTCTCAAGTAGGTAGACTTTCTGTTATAAATCTTGAGTCTGAAAGTTTTGTTAGAGACCTTGTTGTCGTCTACTATGCAACTTAAAACTTCCTACTGATACAATAAGTGTATCCTCCTCCCTTCAATGTTTATTCAAAGTCTTGTAACAATTACCAATATTTCTTATTTGATGATGTCTATAATACCAGCACAGGTTTAACTATACGAGCGTCTTGCAAACAGGTTTGTTACTTCTATATCTCTAATTGGAACACAGAATTCTCCAATCAACACACATCGACTCCTGAAATCGCGAAAAGTGACCAGCATGTCGGGGTTTCAGAGTTCGGGATTTTGCAATTACAACAGGCAACGTCAATGCACAACAAATCCTGAAATTGCGAAACGTGACCCGCATTTCGGGATTTCAGAGTTTGGGATTTTGCGAATTCAACAACTCTTGAAATCGCAAAAGGTGACCAGCATTTCAAGATTTCAAAGTTTGGAAATTCGCGAATACAACAGCTAATATCAACACATGACAACTCCAGAAATCGCGAAAAGTGACCAGCACTTCGGGATTTCGGAGTTCAGGATTTCGCGAATACAGAGATCAAACATCGACAGGTACAAATCTGAAATACGAAACAAAGGGAAGGTTGGACTAGCGCTTCAGGGTTTTGGGCTTTCAGAATTTCGTGGGTTCAAGTACCTCAACAACAACAGCATAAACCAATTTCCGGAATGCGAAAAAGAGAAGCTCAGTACTTCAGGATTTTGGGTTTCGGAATACCACGACTTTAAAAGCCAAACATCAAACACAAACAATTTCCAAAATTGCAAAAGGATATGTGGAAATACCATTTTTAAGGATTTTAGGGTTCGGGGTTTCGGGGTTTCAAATACCGACCAACAACATACCATAACTTTCGAAAATGCGAAAGGTGGAAGGATGTGTGACCAACACATCGAAATTTCGGGGTTCGGAACATCAAGAGTTCCGATGTCCAAACATCAACATATACAAACTTCCGAAATGAGAAAGAGGGACACTGGGTCCCACATTTCGAGATTTTGGGAATTCGGGCTTCGGGGTTTCGAGGTTTCAAGTACCTGAACACTGCATACAACAATCCTCGAATTTCGAAAGCAACAATATGTGGGATCCATTGCTTCGGGATTTCAGGATTTACGAACACATGGCACATAAACACAAATGAAAAAGAGAATCCGAAATGCGAAAAGCGATTAGGGTGTCGGCCCTACAATTTCGGGTTTCGGGGTTTACTAACTCATGATGCAAAACATTACACGACATCAAACGCCGAATCGCAAAGTTATGAAAAAGGTAAGGGGCCTATCCAATATCGGGTTTCAGCGTTTGGTAATGCTTGATGCAAGAACAACATACCACAGGAATCGTCGAATCCCAAAATTCAATCGGTTGTGGGGCCACTTAAGGTTTTCGGAGTTTGCATGAACAAAAGGACTCCACACAAGTTGAACTGATAAACTCCGAAAGGTCGGAAAAGGAAAGGAAACATGAATAGAGTTTACAAACTCAGTAATTTTGTTCCTGACAATATTCATACAGTTAGATTACGGAACTTACAGCATAACCTCCACTCCCAAATATACCAATCTTCAGCATTGATTTTACTTAGAAAACACATACATAAAGAAAAGTAACAATGAATTTAATTTAGAAGGGATTTCTTCCAGAGTTCAACCATGCATAATCCTTTCAACTATCATAACAAATAAAAAGGCTAATTTCTATCGTTCGTTCAGAAAGGGATCACTCGAGATCAGATTTACCGTAGGTTCTTGGTCAGGGTTTAGGTTTCAATTCTGATTTAACACATACATTGCATCAGATATAAATTCATTTAGACAGAGAATGGAAATCATTCCAGTTCAAATCAAACACATTGCAGCAGATGTAAAATCATTCAGAACAAAAAAGGAGAAAATTTAACATATCTGAACCAATTTGCGGGAAGACAAGGGGAACAACCATGTTCCTCCCAACCATAGAACAAGGCAACCAAATCTACTTCTTGATTCACCCCCTAGCCTGACCATGAATCCATGAGGGAGACCTTGGAAACTCCTCCTCGACAATGTCCTTCAATTCCAATAGTTGTCCTCTTGCTTCACACTTACTCAACAGTGCTCATAACAACAAGACAATTTGGTTTCAACAAAACTCCTCTTGCCTCACACTCAATCTGCAGTGCTCATAACATCAAGAGAGTTCAAAAATCCTTTCCCAGCATACTTGGCAATGTTTTGCCTCCTCGCATATGTTATTTATCCATTTGTGCCCAGGTCTTTTCCCTTCTTTGGGGATTTTCGGAGCTTTTCTTAATCCCTCATTTTCAGGGGCTGCCAGTGGCCAAATCTCTGATTTTCCACTTGTAATCATCATCCTAGAGGTAGTTCCAACTTGTTCCCCACTCATGGAGTCATGGTCAGTTGATTTTAACATGGTTGTTCCATTTGTCCTCCTGCGGTTAATATAATTATTCTGTTGTGATACAAGTGTCATAGTCAAATAGTTAGTTCGGTCCAAACAGATCTCTGCCCAACAGTCACAATAATTAAACACAATTATTAAATTCGAAATTCGAAATTGCCATAAATGGCAAAAAATTTCCATATTCGAATTTGTCAAAAACGGAAATAAATTTCTAGCACATAAAAATAAAAATATTCATTTTTGGGGAATGTCACATAACACAAGATAAAGTCTCTCATAGATTATCTTCCATATACACAAGGAAAGCTAATAGGTTAGTGCAATCTAATGAATGTCTCTTTTGATACATTAAATGTAAGATCAGATTGAAAAAACAAGCATCTCTTAACTTGCATGGTTATTTTGAGATACCTACACAATGTCTTCATATTTTGAGTTGTGAAGCAATTACTTACAATAAATCACCCACTCATAAAATGGGATACCAAGTATAAGAAAATGTTTAGATCCTCATCATAGGTTCAAATTAATGAAGTTATCTCTCCACTTTAAAGACATCATTCATGATGTATCTAGTTTTATTGTTCGTGCATGCATCCATCTAATAACAAAGAAGTTTCATAGAGAAGAATATAATCAATCATTATGTTAATGAAGGGATCACTACTACTGTAAACACCCGTATCAACAAAGGAATTACAATATGTTGAAGCTTATATATGGTATTATATAGAAATCTTTATGTTCAACTTTAGTGGAATTCATAGTTAAAAACATGTGTTTTCTTCTTAAAAGTCACAATTCTGAATCCTAAAGAAGTAGATTATGTACACCTTTATAAACTAAGTAATGAAACGATTTTCATACGAAGAATAAAATATTGTATATCAATTTGATGTAGAAATAAACCATGTTTTTAAAATCATATTATTATTTTATTTTATAAAATAACAAGGAATTACTCCACAAACTAATGCTACAAAACAATACATACAACAAATCCAATACAATGAGACTCATGTGCATTTATACTTTCTTGTGAATATTCCTACACGTCTTTTCCAACCACCTTTTATTATTATACTATTTTGTCTTAACTATTTAGTGGACTTATTTATTATTCATCACCTACCAAATGAACATATTCCATTATTCTAAACACATTACATTTATTATCTCATCTCTCTATGTACCTCATATTATTATCCCTATTTCCCTTTGCATATTTCATCCTCAAAACAACATCTTAAAAGCTAATAAAAATAAACTAGGTTTTTAAAATAATTTAAATCAAACCATATTTTAAAAATAATTTTAAAAACTTAACATTTTATTTTTTAAGTTAAAATAATTTTAAAAAGTTAAAATAATTAAAATAATTTAAAATAAATTTAAAAACTTAAAATAATTTAAATCAAACCATATTTTAAAAATAAATTAAAAAACTACTCCCTAACATTAAATTCAACCGGTCTCCGTATAAGGCCGTTTGGGCTTTAGGAAATATTAGGGATCTTGCACTCGATCATGGTGCATTGAGGCTGGTGCTTGCCCAATTTAATGAGACTGCGAATATTTCAATGATAAGAAATGTTACATGCGCTATGTCAAATTTCTGTCGTGGTAAGCAAAATCCATTATCTGTCTCCTAGAAATATCGAGTAGATGTCTTTATGAAGTTTGGAAGTTTAATCAGCTTAATCATATTGCAAATTTTCTTGTAGGTTTTTCATGTGGGGAATCTGTCTTTGTGCATGTGTCTTTGTTGGCCTGAAGATGGAGATATCAGAATTTATTGGCCTGAAGAGTTTTCTTATTATCGATCCTTTTTCATAGAATTTTGGTTGTGGATTTCAGGTGAAATATGCGTTGCCTACCTTGCGATGGCTTATCCATATGCAGGATGATAACGTATTGGCAGATGCATGTTGGGCTCTATCATATTTTTCTTATGGCTCCAGTTTCAAAATCCAGGCATTAATTGAAGCTGGCATTTGCCCAAAGTTGGTGGAACTCTTGTCGTGAGTATCATAAGTAGTATCATAAGCAGTGATGACAGTTTATATATATATAATGAATTAAGTATCAGAAATTTTATTATTAATTTAATTTATGAAATCTTGATTTTTTAAATAAAGTTTTTTCTGTATTAATGGAAATCTGCTATTTGTATTTCAGGCATCCTTCATCATTTGTTGTTTATCTAGTTTTACGAACAGTGGGTAGTATTGTCACTAAAGATGATGTGCAGACACAGGTCTTATACACATTTTTCATACTTCAAAAACTATTTACATGATACATGGTTTTCATACATTTTATATATTTAGCTGTGATTTAGAGGTTAAGATAGGAAGCCTTCGTACAAAGAGTCTAAATTGAGACATTTGGTGGATTTACTTTAGTGTTTAACCTTTCATACTGTATATTGTCCTGTGCAAGTTGTTATTGACAATCAAGCTCTTCCTCACATTTTGCATCTTCTCACATCTGGACAGGTTAGAAAAAGCCTAATGAAACTAGCATGATGGACAATCTCCAATATTACTGCAGGGACAAAAGAGCAAGTTCAGGTGGAAATAACTTTGGATTCCTATTGTTACTGGCTAAGAGTGTCACATTTTGCATGTAACATAACCTGAGCTTGTGTTAATTCACTCCATTTACATTGCAGGCTGTGATCGATGCCAATATATTTCCACCACTTTTATCGGTGATAGCAAATGTTGAATTCAATATAAAGAAAGAGGCAGCATGGGCAATTTCAAATGCAACTTTTAGTGGAAGTGACAAATATATAAAGTATGAAGTTCTTCTTTCTTTGTATGTGTAATTTTTTGCATCCATTTTTTTTATGATTCTAAGTAGATAACATGAATTTTTTCTCTTTTAAAGATACCTTGCCAGTCAAGGTTGCATAAGGCCACTTTGTGATCTTCTAGTCTACCAGAATCCAACAATTATAACAGTTTGCCTCCAGGCCGAAAAAACTGCAGGTCTCATCAATGTTAATGTATATGTGAGCCTAATTAAGGATGCTCAAGGCTTTGATAAAATTGAGGGCTTGCAAATTAAGGATGCTCAAGGCTTTGATAAAATTGAGGGCTTGCAGTCTCATGAAAAGGCAAAGGTCTGTGAAAAGGCAGTTAATATCTTTGAAAATTATTTAGCCAATTAAGATGAGGATGAAATGCTAGCCATGCTTGATACACCTTACACTTCTTTTGGTGGTTTTTTTATAGATGAAATGCTAGCCATGTTTGATACACCTTAGAATGCTTTTGGTTTTGTTTTTTTTTATAGATGACATGCTAGCCATGTTTTTTTTTTAAAGATAAACAAATAGAAGTTCCACCTTTGGTTTTAATTTGATGTAGATAGAGAGATTATCCTCTTATCTTATATATTGTAGAAAGAGTGTCTAATCAATGAGAATTCTATGGTCCGTACTTTTTTGATAAAACTACATTGTAGATAATTTAATAGACTATTGTAATTCAACTTGGTTTTTCCAAGACATTGTGTTCTACTTGTTTTCTCCTAATACTTTCTACTAATACTTTCTACTTTTGTATAAATATAAAATTTGAATATTATACTCAAGTTGTTTAGATATCTCCTCATTTATTACTAGACATTATGTAAAGGTTACTTTATTAATTACTCATTTATCATAGATTCTCTTCAATATAACTTTGGTTCATTATGCAAAGTTTCCCATTAATACATGGGTATATAACTCGGGGATTTGGCCATGTAGTGTTAATTCATTAAGTGAGAAGTTTTTCATTAGGAAAAGTTTCTCATCAAGTTGGGTAGATAACTAGGGATTTAGTCATGTAGTGTTAATGCATGAAGTGAAATATGGTTAAGCTTGTTGATCTTTAATGAGTGTTGAGATTGGAAACATGTTGAATGAATGCTATTGAGTTATTATTTTTCATTCATGGAGGTGTGGTAATGAAAAGTAGAAATAAAACATATTGTATGATCATATTAATTTTCTAACTAATTGCTGAAACAATATTTAACTTGCATTATGATCATATTAATTGTCTAACTAATTGCTGAAACAATATTTAACTTGCATTATGGTTAAGCTTGTTGATCTTTAATGAGTGTTGAGATTGGAAACTTGTTGAATGAATGCTATTGAGTTATTATTTTTCATTCATGGAGGTGTGGTAATGAAAAGTAGAAATAAAACATATTGTATGATCATATTAATTTTCTAACTAATTGCTGAAACAATATTTAACTTGCATTATAATGGGTTATATGTGTTGTGAATTCATGATATATAATATGTACTTGTTCATTGTAAATTGGAATGCCTCTCTCTTGATTTTTATGTTGTTCCATTTAAACTTTTATGGTATCTTAATAAAATTTATGTTGCTTTATATAAAGTTATATGTGTTGAGTGTGAATGCATGATGTGTGACACTTTTGTTCATTCTTGTAAATGAGAATTCCTATGTGTTGAATGCTTCTATTTAAGTAGCTCATTGAATTTTATGTATACCATTGGAATTTATGTTTCAATATAATGGGTTATATGTATTGAGTGTGAATGCATGAAGTATAACACAAGTTTGGTGTTCATCCTTCTTAATGGAAATAGTAATGTGTTCATTGTTTCTATTTAAACAACTCATTGAATTTTATGGTATGTTAATGAAAGTTTTGTGGCATTATAATGGCTATGTGTTGTGTGTGAATGCATGAAGTGTAAAGCATGTTTGATCATTCTTGTAAATGGTAATAATAATGTGTTGATTAATTTTTTCTTAAATAATTAAACAATCATTACTGACCAAAGTTTAAATTCCCAAATGACAATTTTCCCAAAGCTTGTTGTTTTGGTCCTCTTCCCAAGAACATGCCATGTATCCAATTTTCCAAATCTAATTATGATATTTTACCTGAGGTACTTTTGTATGTCACATGCTCTCTGAAATTCCATAGTATGAAGAAGTCCCATTATAGTGAAAATGTCAAATTGAGCTATTTCAAACTAATCCCAGACCATTCAAAAACCCTAACTTTCACATATCATATCTCTATCTAACTAAAATGTTATTTTTATGACATGTACACCAATATCTCTCCTCTATCCCTATGAAATATCAAGGTTTGAGACAACCAAAAAAATAAGTTCTAGAAAAAGTTAAAAGATTACTTGTTTGAAATTGATTTCAAGAGCATTAGGAACCCTACATTCATAGGATATTTCAGGGAGAAATTCTTACCACACTCCCACAAGCCCCCCCACAGGGATCTAAACATGGATGAAATAAGACCTCTGAATCAAGAAGATAATCAACCTCCACAACCAACAATTTTAATATCAATCTCTACAAAGAATTTGGGCTCTTGAAGGTTTCGAGAGATCTTGGGGAGACCATATTTTTTCCTATGGACAAGTTCTAGAACATTGGCTCAGATTAAGAGTTATTCTAGTAAGCATGGAAATAAGGATATGCTAGATCTACACAAAATTTTGAGAAGCCATGAAGACTTTATTCAATATAATAGGAGCTCACTACTC
The DNA here is from genome assembly GCA_010110895.2 of Picea sitchensis. Lineage (NCBI taxonomy): Eukaryota > Viridiplantae > Streptophyta > Pinopsida > Pinales > Pinaceae > Picea > Picea sitchensis. The sequence continues at coordinate 109,341 of SNQJ01S0016786.1, forward strand.
TATGTGACTTCTAAAGTCCATAAGAACGAGCATCATTTCATTTCTTTGCATGCAAATATCATTATTTTTTTGGTTAACCACAAGAAGAATATTGACATATTTGAAGACGAAATTAATACGATTCAAAATATAGCTCTCATCATCTATAAGGACACTGCATCCACTACTTTAAACAACAAGTATTCACAGAATTTGGTCCAATATGAGATCAAAAAAGAGGAAATAGTCCATCAACCTAAGGATCTAATGGAAATAAAGAATATATCTCCTCATATAGATGATGGCTGGGAAGAAGTAGATATTCTCCATTTTTTTCATGTTGTTATGTTGCTAGGTATCTCTTTTAAGAAGGTCACAAGTAAGTCAACCTAAAATATATGCTTCTTAGTATGTCATAAGCTTATTTTTGTAGCCTCTCAAAAGTTCTTTTTGTATGTTGGGAAACCCTTGAATAACTCAATTTATATTTCTTCTTGTCTTAGTTGTATTCTTTTTATTATATATAATAGTATTTTTTTTTTCGGTAAAAAAGAAACATTGAGTTGCATTATTTCTAGTGATATATTGTCCTATGTTTATTACAGTTAGCACATGGTTTATTCTAAATGCATCTTGAATTCAACTCTTTTTCACCCTTTATCATGCACATGGTAAAGGGTAAAGTGTAAAGCTAACATTATAAATGAGACTCACCTTGCAAAGCCACATCCAACATAACCCTTTTGTTTTTTTTTTATCTCTTGACATAGTTTAGAGAAAAACCACTATTTTCCATTCTACTTACACTCTCAAGGGAAACATGACATGACATAATAGGATTCACTTAATTATTCCAAAGACGAAAATCATGATGAAAATAAGGGAAGCTTGTTTTATGTGTGTGGAACTATAAACTTCAAATTATAATACGATATGGTAGGATAGGATAAGAAATTTTCTAATTATAGTAACATTTTTAAGATGATATTTATGATGTATATAAATTTATTTTTCATACAAAAGATACCATTGATGATGTAGATGACTTTATTGTTCACATACACATTCACTTAACAAGAAATATGGAACCCAAAGGACAATTGTGAAAGGTTAAGAAACAAAGAATATTCACCCTACAATCATTCAATTCCCTTCCATCCCCAAACTAATGAACATAGAAAGTTAGTCCAATGCAAGGATTCATACACTCAAAACTTAAAACTCCAATCATCCATATGCATGAGATAAAACCCTTTCTTATGTTCAACACAACTATAACAAAACTCTTCAAATAATTTATTAGCAATAAGCCTCTAGAGGTGTCCTTGGGGTTCCATCGTTCAATCAAATTGTTGTAGCTCTATTCATTGGATTGACAAATCAAACACATACAAGAACAATTTCATCATATTTTTTACAAAGAAAATGCTAAGCACAAGCAACAACAAAATCAACATGAGGTTCCACACAAGTATTAAAGGCTAGTGACCAAATATAGTCGCATATGTAAAAATATAAATCACAAGGATCCACAATAAGTTTAGACTACTTCTATATGTTCCTTATACTATCACAAGATATATCTAGGTGGATGTTCTGTAATATTCCACTTGAACAGTTTGTCGCAACATATTTGATAAACAAAATTTAAATGTACACTATGAAGGTTAAAACTCCTTTAGATTCAAGAATATTTAGTTATTAAACTTCTTCTTATGAAAGAAATAGATAAAATATGAAAAATAAAGAACAATAAAATACAATCACACACCATCAACAAAATGACATAGATATTTTCTCTCGGGAACCCTTATAGGAGAAAACAAGCAAAAGTGCCTAGGTCTTTTTCCCTTTGGAAATTTTCGCATATTTCCAAATCCCTGATTTTTAGGGGCTGGCAATGGCCAAATTCTTGATTTGCCACTTGTGACAATCTGCCCTGAGATAGTTCCAACATGTTCCCCACTCATGTGGTCATGGTGAGCTGATTTTAACATGGTTGTTCCATTTGTCCTCCAACAATAGTTATAAAATATTTTGTTTCATACAAGTGTCAGAGTCAAGTAGTTAGTTGGGTCAAATCAGATCTCTTCCCAATATTCATAATCATTAATTACAATTAACCAAATTCGAAATTCGAAATTTCCATAAATGGAAAAAATTTCCAATTTCGAATTTACGAAAAACGGAAATAATTTCCTAAGAATTTCAAACTTTAAAAATAATTTATTTTTGTGGGTATGTTACAGTTAAATTTCATGTCGAATGTCAAGCTTTGAATGGTATTTCACACTCACAGACAAACGATATTAACAGAGTGAAAGACGTTACCCCAATGTTATACAAACTCAAATACTTTCATGTTGCGAAGTGCTTCTCAACGAATAAAGATATATACCGAATGGAAATTACAACAATCTTTAAAAGAATTACAGTCATCAAGGTCAACTAATGGTTTGGGAGGACCTACAGAATGGTGGACTCCAAAGAAAACCCCAGTACATGAAAATGGATGTGCCCAATCTTTCTCAACAAATTTTATGATGTTCATGCATCTCTAGTGATCTCCTCCCTCACTGCTCTTTGTTTTCCATATACAACAAGTAAGGGTGAACATGAAAAATACCCAAAGATCATGTACTTCAATTAGATCATGTAGTCAATTTATATCCAATCAACAATGAATACTATCAAATGAACAATGAACAATAGTATAATAGATACACCAACACATGATGCAGGAGCATCACCTACAAGACCGACAATGCACACATGGAGGCAATCAAAAGACATTTCAACAATGCTAGAAATTCAAATCAGGCATTAACTCAGGAATTAATTGGGTTGTTGAGATATTTTGTTGAGCAATTTGAATATTGTAACTTGTTTAAAAAGTCTCTAAGGACTTTAAGAAATCGCAGACATGGAGTGATGACTCTGTCTGATAGTAATTAGCAATTATTGTAATAGGACTGAGTAGGTATTAGTTTTAAAATCCTGAAATGATAGTTTTTAGAACAGGACGAGAGAGCTTAGAGATTCAGTCCTTAGATAGCTTTCAGGATTTCCTTATAAAATTCATGTATGGAAGATCAGTATGGATGAGCAATTGTAGGAGAATAGAGAAGAGAAGAGAAGAAACACTTTGTATTTTTTCTTGTTTTTATGAGTAATAGAATAGACAAAATTGTCTCAAATTCGGAATGTGTTGATTTGAAATATGATCGAATGAATGTTATTATGTATGCATGATTGTGATCAGTTTATTTTCATGTATGAGTGATCGAGAGGTTTTTTGTATGAATCTGTAATGAAACTGAACAAGTTTCAATTGTTTCTCCTGAACCTTATATGCAAGGTGTGCATCCTGAACGCAAGGTGTGCGTTGTCTGAGTCTTGGAACGATTCAGAGGGAGGTTCAGAGAGAGAGCATGTGAAACTCGTGAATCCAGGTGCAAGGAGTGCATAGAGCCTAAAATCAATTAAGTTCGAAGAAACAACAAAGAGGAACACCAGGTGGGTGTAAGGTATTTTATTTTCAAGAAAATCCCTTGAAACTAAGTTATTTGAAATCCTTGAATGCAAGGTGTGTGTAGGAATTCAAATCTTCAAAGGAACAAAGCTCAGGAGGATAACACTTGAAGAGTGTTCATTGAACTAGAGTGGGATATCAAAGGAAGAAAACAAGGTTTTAAAAACTCTTGGAGGTTGAATATCCATGACCAGGAACAATGAAGATTCCAGAAAAGTAATGGTCGGCATTGGAGGAACGTAGAGCCGAGAGCCGACAAGCGTCAGATCTACAAGAATAACGCAGACCCTAACTACTTGTGCCAAGGGATCATTTCGGCATTTCTTTATCGGGGAATTGAGAATGGACATTCCCCTAGAATAGTGAAAGGAGATCATCAATAAAATATTTGGCATTGAACTGTGAAGTATCTAGATCGTAATATCTAGCGTCGAGGATCGATAGTTGTCGAAACCGAGAGAAAGTGGAGAAGGTGGATTTCAACATTCTATCATCGGGAAATGAGAGTGTGGACCTCCCCAAGAATCTAAAAATGGAGAGTCGCGATTGGACGTTGACCATTGATCAGGGCGGATGGTGGACCGTTGATCCCATGTGGTTGATATTTTCCGGGGTTTCAGTATCCAGGTGTTCAAAGGGAAAGAGTCATGAGACGAGAAGTCCTAACTCGCAAAACAAGAAAAGTTTTGGGTAAGGCTCGTGGTCATAGCTGGTGGTCATCTAGTGGTGAATATTGCGCTTGGTACTCATACGTACAAGTGGGTTTCAATAGCAAGACCTGTGGATTTTTTTAATAGAGGTTCTAGCAGGGACCAAAGAGTTGTTCTAGCTCAAGGAGAAGAACGATCCAGTGACCGGGAGGTCGGCAAACCTTGCTGAGACAAGGGTGTTGCATCAGGTGGTATCAGAGCTAAGATTTTGAGTTTTTTTATGGAAAGCAGACAAAGGAAAAGGAGGAAAGGTTGTATCCTTTGTGGTATCAAAGAAATTTTAAAATTTATGTTTGTAGGTGACGCAGTGAAGTCATTCCGCCTAGAAGACGCAGAGCAAATACGGAGATGGAAGAAGAAATGAGGCGACTCATAATGATATTAGACGCCATGGAGACAGCACAACGAGGAGCACGAGATGTTGGTGATATCAGTGAAGCTAAGAGCGAAGAAGAAGCAGAAGTCAAATCACATGACGTGGAGGATGTTTCACAAGCTCGCTTGATAAAAGTTGTTTCAATGATAGGAGCCAGAGCAAGGATAGAGGTACCTATGTATGAAGGAAATTTGGAAGTTGAAGAATTGTTGGATTGGGTACGCGCTATGGACAAATACTTCGATTACAAATATATCGAAGAGGACAAGATGGTGAAGGATGCAGTGACAGGACTAAAAGGCCATGCAACGTTATTGTGGGATGAACTACAAGCCGAACATGGAAGAAATGGTAAGCATAAAATTGAAAGTTGGGATAGGATGGTAGCTAAGATGAAATCCAAATTTATCCCGAAGGATTACTAGATCAATCTTTACATAAGATTGCAGAATCTGAAACAAAGAGATTTATCACTGAAGGAGTACACTGAAGAATTTTACCGACTGAACATCAGGGATGGATAGAAAGAAAATGAAGATAAGAAGACAGCTAGATACATCAATGGGATGATATATGAAATCCAAGAGGAAATCAGCATGATGTCTGTCAGTAAGGTCGAGGATTCCTATCAAGCAGCATTGAAAGTTGAGGAAAAATTAGCTAGAAGACAAATCCAACAAAGCAGAGGCAGAAAATCAAGCAAAGGCAAGGGAACCATCAGAGAGAAGTTCCGGAAGTCAAATCCTGAAGATGAAAAACAACATAGTCACCATGATAAGGGTGGAAGTTCCAAAGAAGGAAAGAATGGTGGAAGAGGTTATTTTCCCATAGTTAGAGGAAGAGGAAGAGCGAGAGGAGGCGTAGTTAAATCCTATACATGTGGAAAGGAAGGACATAAATATTGGGAATGTCCCAACAAAAAAAGAGAAGGTGGAGAAGCACACATTGCTGAAGCAAAGAAGCATATGGACGCAGAAGCAACAAAAGGAGGAAGAAACCTCATGATGAGGAAAATTCTTCTTAAACCAGAAAAGTAACTAGAGGAACCAGTTCAGCGAACAAGCTTGTTCAAAACTGCTTGCAAGACGAAAGATAGAGTTTGCAAGGTGATCATAGACAGTGGAAGCACTGACAATATAGTATCCACAAATATGGTGGAAAATATGGAGTTGAAGACAACTGCACATCCAAATCCATATAAGGTATCGTGGTTGCAGAAAGGACATCAAGTCATGGTAAGTCAACAATGCCAAGATTAATTTAAAATAGGAGGTTACAAGGATGAAATATTTTGTGATGTAATTCCTATGGATGTTTGTCATATTGTATTGGGGGAGACTGTGGCAATATGACCAAAAGGTTATTCATGATGGAATAAAGAATACCTATACCCTAGAAAGGAATGGTAGGACACATATCCTGCTACCCATAGAAGACAAAGAGAAAAAGACAAAATCTAATCCAAGCATACTTCTCATGAGTGGGAAGGAACTCTTAAAAGAAGTCAAGGAGGAGAAAGAAATGCAGTTTGTTGTAGTGAGGAAGCCTAGAGTTATCCTTACGAATAATTATGTAGAAGACTTGCCTATAGAAATCCAGGAACTATTAGAAAACATTGTTGATATAGTCCTGGATGAGTTACCACACTCATTGCCACCCATTAGGAGTATAAGTCATCATATTGACCTTATTCCAGGAGCTAGTTTACCAAATAAAGCAGCTTATAGGTTCACACCTAGAGAGAATGAGGAAGTCAAGAATCAAGTCCAGGAGTTGTTAGATAAAGGGTTAGTCAAGGAAAGCCTAAGCCCATGTGCAGTACCGACTGTATTGAGTCCAAAGAAAGATGGAGGATGGAGGATGTGTACAGATTCTCAAGCCATCAACAAGATAACCATTAGATACAAATTTCCTTTACCGAGGATGGATGATTTGATGGATTTTCTCAGTGGAGCAAGCTATTTTTCCAAGATAGACTTGAAGAGCGGTTATCATCAAATAAGGATGAGAGATGGAGATGAATGGAAAACAACATTCAATACAAATGAAGGATTGTTTGAATGGTTGGTCATGCCGTTTGGTTTGAAAAATGCACATAACACATTTATGAGGTTGATAAATGAAGTGTTGAAAGACTTCATAGGAAAATTTGTCATAGTATATCTGGATGACATACTAATCTTCAGTAAGAAAAAGGAAGAACACCTAAGACATATGACATCAGTGATGGAAAGGTTGTAGCAAGAGGAACTACTGATAAATATGAAGAAGAGTTTTTCTAGGAAGAAGGAGCTCATATACTTGGGTTTCATAATCTCTTCAAATGAATTGAAGATGGACCCAGAAAAGGTGAGAGCAATCAGAGAATGGTCGTCACCAAGAAACATATTTGAGGTGAGAAGTTTTCATGGGTTAGCGAGTTTTTATAGGAAAATTATCAGAAATTTTAGTGGCATATGTGCACCCATGCTGGATACTGTGAATAAGAAACACAAGTCCTTCAGTTGGATAGAAGAAGGTGAAAAAAATTTCAGAGCATTGAAGGAAAAAATCACAGGGAAGCCAATTCTCGTTTTGCCATATTTTGGAAAAACATTCTAGGTGAGATGTGACACAAGTGGATTAGCTATTGGAGCAGTCTTCAGTCAAGATAATAGGCCAGATGCTTATTTCAGTGAGAAACTGAATGACGCCAAGAAAAAGTATTCCACGTATGACAAATAATTTTATGCGGTGATTCAAGCTTTGAATAAATGGAGGCATTATCTAATTCTTAAAGAGTTTATCTTGTACATTGATAACCATGCTTTGCAATTTATTACTAGGCAAGAAAAGTTGAATCATAAACATGAAAAATGGGTAGAATTCATGCAAAATTTTACTTTTGTTATTAAACACATTCATGGAACTACTAACAAAGTTGCAGCTTCTTTGAGCAGAAGAGGTTTGATTGTATAGGAATTCCAAGTGGAAACTTTGGGGTTCAAACACCTCAAGGAGTTGTATAAAGAAGATGCAGCATTCAAAGAAACTTACAAGGCATGCAAGAATCCTTTGTTGGGATACAGAAGCCCATGGACTGAATATTTGATTCAGGATGGATTATTGTTCAAAGGGAGCCAATTATGTATTCTGAAGTTCTCAATGAGAGACAACCTATTGAAAGAAAAACACAGTGGAGGTTTAGCTGGACACTTTGGTCACGACAAGACGTTTGCACAATTGAATAATTCATATTATTGGTCGAGCATGACAGACAAAGTGAAGAAGTTCGTGAATAGATGCATAATTTGTTAGTATGCAAAAGGAAGACAACATAATACTGGTTTGTATCATCCATTACCAATTCCAGAGAGGTCGTGGGATGTAATCAATATGGACTTTGTTTTAAGATTGCCTAGAACTCAAAAAGGGAGTGTTTCCATATTTGTTGTGCTAGACACATTCTCAAAAATGGCACATTTTATACCATGCCATAAGACAAGCAATGCCACACACATTGCAATTTTTATTTCCAGAGAAGTAGTAAGACTACATGGATTACCAAGGAGCATAGTTTCAGACAGAGACACCAAATTTGTAGGACACTTTTGGAGGACTCTATGGAAGAGACTAGGGATGAACTTATCCTTTAGTTCAGCATATCACCCTCAAGCATATGGACAAACTGAAGTAGTAAACAGGAGTCTCATAAACTTGTTGAGAAGTTTAGTCACTTAGCAAGGTAGACAATGGGACTGGATTCTGGCACAAGAAGAATTTGCATTCAATAATTCAGTGAGCAGGAGTACAGGAAAATGTCCATTTGAAATTGTGTATGGTATATATCCAAGAGGGATTATAGAGCTGAGAGATTTGAGTCAAGATGAGTTCAGAAGTGCTCGAGTAGAAGATTTTGCAGCAGAAATGTAGAAACTCCATTGCAGAGTCAGAGAACATCTACAGGAAAGTAGTCAGAAATACAAGAGCAGAGTTGATCAAAAGAGAAGAGAAGTTCAATTCGAGGTTGGATATGAGGTTTTATCTCATTTGAGAAAAGAGAGATTCCCAAGGGGAACGTACAATAATCTAAATATGAAAAATATTGGACCATGCAGAATTCTTAGAAAATTCGCAGCCAATTCTTATGAGATTGAGTTTCCAGACAATGTTGGGAAATTGTCGATATTCAATGTTGCAGACTTGTATCCTTATAGGAGAGATGAAGCAGGAGGATCAAATGATCAGAAATAAATTCAGTGGGAAGAGAAATTACCCACAACAAAGAAACCTTGAATGGAGAGAATTATTGAGCAGAGAGATGGAAAGAAAACCAAGAGAAAGACATATCTTGAATACTTAGTGAAGTGGAAAGATCATCCAATGGAAGATGCAAGTTGGGTCACAAAAATTGATATTTTGAAGCATGGAAAGACAGTGCAGGATCTCATGGACAGGATTCCATGAAATGTTTTCAACCAGGGGAGTATGGTGCAAGAGCATCGCCTACAATACCAACAGCGCACACATGGAGGAAATCAGAAGACATTTCAGCAACGCCAGAAATTCAAATCGGGCATTAAATAAAAAATTAATTAGGTTGTTGAGATATTTTGTTGAGCAATTTGAATATTGTAACTTGTTTAAAAAGTCTCTAAGGACTGTAAGAAATCATAGACATGGAGTGATGACTCACTCTGATAGTAATTAGCAGTTATTGTAATAGGAATGAGTAGTTATTAGTTTTAAAATCCTGAAATGATAGTTTTAAGCATAGGACGAGAGAGCTCAGAGAGCTGGTCCTTAGATATCTTTCAAGATTTACTTGTAAAATTCATGTATGGAAGATCAGTATGGATGATAAATTGTAGGAGAATAGAGAAGAGAAGAGAAGAAACACTTTGTATTTTTTCTTATTTTTATGAGTAATAGAATAGACAGAATTGTCCCGAATTTGAAATGTGTTCATTTGAAATATGATCGAATGAATGTTATTCTGTATGCATGATTGTGATAATCTTATTTTCATGTATGAGTGATCGAGAGGTTTTTTTATGAATCTGTAACGAAACTGGATGAGTTTCAATTGTTTCTCTTGAAACTTATATGCAAGGTCTGCATCCCGAACGCAAGGTGTGCATTGTTTGAGTCTCAGAACGACTCAGAGGGAGGTTCAGAGAGAGAGGAGGTGAAACTCATGAATCCAAGTGCAAAGAATGCACAAAGCCTAAAATCGGTTAAGTTCGAAGAAACAACAAAGAGGAACACCGGGTGGGCGTAAGGTATTTTCTTTTCAAGAAAATCCCTTGAATCTGAGTTATTTGAAATGCTTGAATGCAAGGTGTGCGTAGGAATTAAAATATTCAAAGGAACAAAGTTCAAGAGGTATAACACTTGCAGAGTGTTCATTGAACCAGAGTGGGATATCGTAGGAAGAAAACAAGGTTTGAAAAACTCTTGGAGGTTGAATATCCAAGATCGGGAACAATGACAATTCCAAAAAAGGAACGATTGACATTGAAGGAACATAGAGCCAAGAGACGATAAGTGTCAAATCTACAAGAATAGTGTAGACCCTAACTCCTTGTACCAAGGTATAATTTTGACATTTCATTATCGGGGAAATGAGAATGGATATTCCCCTAGAATAGCGAAAGGATATCACTGATAAAATATTGGTCGTCGATCTGCGAAGAATCTAGATCGTAAGATCTAGCACCAAGGATCGATAGTCGTCGGATCCGAGAGAAAGTGGAGAAGGTAGATTTCGACATTCTGTCATCGGGAAACTAGAGTGTGGACTTCCCCAAGAATCGTGAAAGGGAGAGTCGCGATTTGACGTGGACCGTTGATATCGTGTGGTTGAGAGTTTTCGGGGTTTCGGTATCCAGGTGTTCAAAGGGAAAGATTCGTGAGACGAGAAGTCCTGACTCTCGAAATGTGAAAAGACTTGGGTTAGTCTCCTAGTCACATCCAGTGGTCATGTGGGGGCGAAGCTTGGGCTTGGTGCTTAGATGTACAAGTGGGTTTAAATAGCAGGACATGTGGATTTGTTTAATAGAGGTTCCAGCAGGGACGAAAGAGTTGTTCCAACTCGAGGAGAAGAATGATCCAGTGACCGCGAGGTCAACAGACCTTGTTGAGGCAAGGGGGCTCCATAAATACACCATTAAAAATATATAATAAGTAATCATGTATTATTGTTCAAAGGAATTAATGACTTCCAAAGGTGGCTATAGCTTCCAAATATAAAGGGAGGGATAAACCTCCAAAATGAAGATACAATCCTCCAATATAAAGAGAGGCTTGACCTCTCCATCCTTTCCCCTTCCTTACACCTAAGAGTATATGAGATATAATAAAACTTTACATTAAATTATCACCATCAACTGACCATCACATAGAACCTGATAAGAGACTTCTTCAACTTCTGCAATTATTCACTTCTTGGAATACTTTGATATTATAGATAATATTACTCAATGTATTATCTGAAACTCCTCCAAGTTTCACTCCTTCAATCCTCCTAGAAAAGAAATTATAGAGAAAATGGTAGACCTTAATCAATTATGGTTTATTTAGGAGAGATAACTTGTACATCATGCCCTTTGCTCGATATTTAACATCATATTCTAAAATTTGTACACAGGAAACCAAAGCATGTACTCTTTCCAATTCAATTGGTCTCACTTCATTTGGATTCTCGAAGAATATGTTATGATGGTTTTACCCAGAACACATGTTTATCACTAGCTTGAGGACCATCATTTATAATTTTCTTGTATTCCATATGTTTTTCTATGATTTAGTGGTTAAGATAGGAAGCCCTCGTGTTTCAAAATTCAAACATTGGTGAATTTACATAACTTGAGCCTTTTCTTTTAATTCATTTAATTTAAAATTCAAGTTGTGGTCAATGTCAAAATATTTTTTCCACCTTGATCCCTAGTAGAAAATGATGAATTCGATATAAGAAAGAGGCACCATTGTAGTTTCAAATGAAACTTTTGGTGGAAGTAACACAAGATAAAGTCTCTCATAGATTCTCTTCCATATACACAAGGAAAGTTAATAGGTTAGTGCAATCTAATGAAGGTCTATTTTGATACATTAAATGTAATATCAAATTGAAAAAAAAGGCATATGTTAACTTGCATGTGTATTTTGAGATACCTACACAATGTATTTATATTTTGAGTTGTGAAGCAATTACTTACAATTATTCACTCACTCATAAAATGGGAGACCAAGTATAAGAAAAGGGTTAGATACTCATCATGGGTTCAAATTGTTGAAGTTGTCTCTCCACTTTAAAGACATCATTCATGATGTATCTAGTTTTATTGTTCGCGCATGAATCCATATAATAACAAAGAAGTTTCATAGAGGAGAATTGTAATAAACCTCAAATCTGCCAAATAAAAAAAAAAATATTATTCCCTTTTACTTATACATTCATCTTTGAATAGATTTGATGTTCAAGAGTAGTAGACTCTTTATTATATTGCTTGATTTTGAAGAGGTTCTAGAGTCCTCACTATCATCGAATTTCATTAATACCCAACTTTAAATTTTCAAAAACGACGATATAAGAAGACGCCTACCCCATTTCTTTAAGTTTACTATCTATGTACTCTATAACCATTACCACAGGTTTAACCTACAACAATTTCGGGGCTTCTGGACTAAGACTCCTACATTAGAATATACACATATCTAAGCTAAGAACGATCCAAAAGGACTTAGGTAAGAGTAGGGGTTAGATTATATTCCTCCTCGTAAAGTTTTAATACAATGTAAGCATACCACTTTAATTTAGAAGCATTAGGATATGGTTAGTGGTTAGGTAAGGCCTCCCGAGTAACTCAGAGTACGAATCTATGATCACCCTCTATTTGTTTATCCATCCCACTCAGCACCACCTATCCAACTATAACGTCAATTGATCACTGTGTTAACTATACTCATGGTACTTTAGGGTTAGAGGTTCCTATGAGTCGCTAGGGCGCTCCCTTAAACTGTAGCCCATTGAATGCCAATGGAGAGGTGGGTCTGACGAGCATTTAATCCTGGCGATGGAATTAAACATGGGTAAGGCATATGACAATATTGAGGCCATTACCTGATAGGTTAACCATTAAGGGCACACCAATTCTATCACATCACCTGGTCTTTTGTACCTGTAACCTTTAATCTTGGAGGTAAGGGTTTCCTAGTTCACCGGACTTTTCTTTTTCCATGAGATGTCCTCCAGAACTTAGCTCTGCAATATCAACTCCTTGGTGAAGAGAACACTGCTGTGAGGATTTTCTCTGATGGAGGTGGCACCTTTGTCTCACCAACCGGTAAGTTTTCACTTTATTCCTACATCTCTAGTTGTGGATTTCAAAGCGTGTTCTCCTTCCTTTGAAATCCCCATGGATTGATCTATGTGCCTTAGTGATTGTTTCTGACTGTGGTTAACTACTCCCTTACTATTAATCTCAGGGAAAAGGGTTCTATAATTTTCCTCCCTTCCGGATAGTTAGTTTCTATTATCGACCCGTCCTCTATTTGGGGTGGTTTGAAGAGTTTGGTGTCTCATTTTGATGCTTTCCCGGTACTTCGTGAGCATTTCCTTTAGGTATCACTCGTACCACTCTCTTTTACTATTTTTGTAAAAACGTTTTGTTATTACGTTTTCATGACACCTTTGCCAAATTCTAGAGGTTACAAGTATGTGGAAGGAAATTTCTATTATTCCAGTGTAGCTCTGTCCTTACTAAATGAACTTTTGTTTGCGGACTCTATAAACCCATCTTGGTGGACTTTCTGCGAATGGTATTGAGTAAACCCTTTCTACCCATCACCAATAATCCCCGGGAAAATTCAGGTATTCCCTTTGTAGATTCATTATCTAGGACTGGGGTTGTACTGACAGTTCCTTGTGGATCCTACACTATCTTACCGCATTCTATTATCCAAATATTTCTTTTGTTAATCGTCTGCGTATTAAAGTTGGTAATTTTTCGAATCAACTGTTTTTGAATTTTATTTACTTATGAGGGTCTGGTCTAGTAAAATATTTGACTTCATTTGCACCTCAGTAACTAGAGCATTTTCATCCACTGTATAGTGTTTTTGAGGTTTGGTATTGAAATGGTTATTTTAATTATGAGAGTCGTATTTTCTTGCATAATCTTTTCTGGAACTAGATATTGAACTAAATATGGGACCAATGTTGATGCGAGGGTACCCATCAGTCTTACTCAAGCTCACTCCTTCCAGTTCAGTTTTGGGAACGACCTCTACTGGAAAGGAGCACACTCTCAGCAATTCATAGATAAGTACAGGATCTGTTTAAGTGATATTCTGTAGTTATTTTTATGCATATTTATGTTGTATTGTCCTAATGTTTCGATGGTATTCTTTTGCAGAGTTTTCGCCGGAGTATGGTACCGGATCTCCATGCCCGCCCATGGCAACAAATTTATTCGGGTTCCATGCCCGTAACCTTCTCCGTCTCACCCTTTTGGTTCTAGAGGAAGGCATAGTCCTTTCCAATCTTTCTATTATCAATGTATTTTTTGTTCTAGTTTCAAAATCGTAAGAGTAACCCGTTTTGGGGGAGTATTTATTTTCATTGGATACTACACAGTAAGGGGTATTTAATTGTCTCAAACTGGATGAGTTATGTAATATATTTTCGCAAAAGGATTTTAGGAGTTCCCTCCTGCTTAACTATATAACTTACTCTTTATTTCATCGTTTTAGATCTATTTAATGCCATGCTGGCTTCTTTAAAAAAATTAGGACCTTGAATTGAATAAAGGAACTCGACTATTGCTGACTATGTGTGTATCTCATATGTGATTGATTCCAGAAAGCATGATAATGAATAATTCGATTTGAGTCTATTCCATGATCGTGTCAAGGTTCTTTTTTTTATTTCTAATTGATTATGCTATTGTGTACATAGTTATCAACTTATTTAGGGTTCTGTGTAATCCTGTGAAGTTTCAGGATGTTCTTTTATTTCCTTGGGCCTTCACGCCTCTCATGATTAGTCCTGGTAATTTTATCAATATTATCCAATTTAATCCAAAATTCAATTCTCATAGTTCGAATTGTAGTTCCAGAGACCAAATCCTCTTGTAATTCCGCATTAAGCACGATTACAGTTATCTCCTAAGATCGCAACTGTTCAGTTTGTACATGGAAGACTCTTAGCTAAAATTCATACTTCCTCTCATATTTTTGTGTACAAGATAGTAAGTATTCAACCATACCTATATATATATATATATATATAGATATATACATTATTGAATTCATACTTGTATTGCAAAACGCAGACAACTACAACCTACAATACGATTTACTCGTGGGTTTTTTCCTATAGTGTTTATCCTGTTCAAAGAAGTAATCCAATTTACATAATTTATTCTTCCTGGTGTTTGACCAGGCTTATTCTTTCAACTAAGAAAAAACCTATGGACTATTCATAACATGATTATGCTGCAGCAAAGATAATACATTCCAAACTAGTATATAACAGTAATAAGATGTGACAAAGGGTAATCCATTCAGAACTAGTATATAACAGCACTAAGATGTAACAAAGGTAATCCATTCAGAACTAATATATATCATTCTATCAATTATTTAACCCTATAGCACTCAGCCAGAGAGGGGGGTAGAATATCATATCTGAAATGATGTGCGAAAGAAAAAAGGAACAACCACGTTCCTCCCAACCTTAGAACTGGGCAGCCAATTCACTTGCCCGGTTCACCCTCTAGCCTGACCATGAATCCATGATGGCGAACTTGGAAACTCCTCCTTTGCAATGTCCTTCAACTCCCGCAAATTCCTATTGCCTCACACTCAATCGGTAGTGTTCATAATAGAAAGGAAAAAATTCAATAGTCTCTTTTCCCCAGCATACTCGACAGCGTCCTGCCTCCTCACATATGTTATATATAGAACAATCCTTTTTTTGCCTAGGTCTTTCTTCCCCTTTGGGAAATTTTGCAGCTATCTAAATCCCTAATTTTCAGGGGCTGACAATGGCCAAATATCTGATTTTCCACTTTTAACAATCATCCCAAAGGTAGTTCCAACATGTTCCCCACTCATGGAGTCATGGTCAGCTGATTTTTTAACATGGTTGTTCCATTTGTCTCCTGCAATTAATATAAAATATTTTATTTTCATACAAGTGTCACAGTTGATCAGTTAGTTGGGTCAAATTAAATCTCTACCCAACGGTCATAATAATTTATTACAATTATCAAATTCGAAATTTGGAATTTCCATAAATGGAAAAATTATTCCAAATTCGAATTTACTAAAAACGGAAAATTTTCCAATCAATTTTAAATTTCAAAAATGCTTTATTTTTGGGGAATGTCACATCCTTTCCCCCTTCAATAAAACACTGTCCTCAGTGTTCATTCCTTTCATGGAATAGGGTTGGATGATATTTCTGCAAATCTGCCTCCAACTCCCAAGTGGCCTCCTCAGGACTAAAGTGCTTCCATTCCACCTTTACCTTAGCGACGACTCTATTCTGAAGTGCTATTTCTCTCTAGCCTAGAATACGCAGGGGTTCCACCTAGAACTCGCCTTCTGGTTCCACCTACACCAAGTCCCAATCAATCATATGAGTAGGGTCATGAACATACTTTTTCAACAAAGAAACATGAAATACATTGTGAATTCTTAGATTAGCTGGAAGTGCAAGTTGGTATGCTACGGGTCCAATTCGAGCTAGTATCTAGAAGGGCCCATAAAACCTGGGTGCAAGATTGGCACAATTCCCTAACTTCAATGAACTTTTTTGGGCTTTGACCTTCAAGTACACATGGTCTCCCACTTGAAATTCCAAGTGTCTTCTTTTTTGATCTACATAACTCTTTTTTCTGTCCTGTGCTTATTTTAAGTTTTGTTGTACCTTTCTTACCATGTTATCCATTTCTTGGAGCATCTCTAGTCCAACCATGATTCTGTCAGCTGGGTTATCCTAGCTAATTGGAGTCGTGCACTTTCTTCCGTACAATACCTTGAAAGGGATTAACTTAGCCGAAGTTTGGTACCCATTGTTATATGAAAATTCTACCAAGTGTAGATAGTCCTCCCATTTGTTTGGTTTTATTCTTACGTACATGTAGAGCATATCCTCTATGATTTGGTTTGTCCTCTCGATCTATCCATCCGTTTGTGGATGATAACTCATGTTGAAATTCAGATTAGTATTTACCCCTGCAAACAATTCCTTCCAAAAAGTGGATGTGAATGTTAGGGTCCTAACCCGCACATAGGTAGATCAATATATCTGGATGTAATAAAGGTCAATATTAATAAGGCCTTTCAATAAAATAGAATAAAGCAGATGTAAGAATACCTAATAGAAGCTTTCACTTCTAGAATGATATTCCTCTAGATGCTTCTCTTTATAGACATATTTAGTATAAATAAGGGTCAAGGGTATGAAAACCGTAGCTTGAATATTATTGTAACAGAGTGCTGCTCGAATGGAGGTTGCCCCCTCGAAGAGGCCTGTGAACATTGCTTTCTGAATCAAAGTGTTATTTTTGTTGTTGTTCTTATATCATTTATGTGTTATTATGGAGATTATGTTGGTTATATTACTATTATTCTGCCATTTCTAGCATTTCATTTATGTTCTGCATACTTTTTATATCTGGTATATTGCAAGTGGCATCAGAGCACTTTCCTTGGCAGAAATTGTGGGAATTTTGTTTTCAGGGTAGAGACATATTCCGGCGTCTTTAAGCCACAGAGATCTGTTGTTACAGGCATAACCCTGCGGTTGAGGGATTCATACATGCAGGAAATACAAGTGGTTCTTAAGCGCACATCTGTTGGCCACCCTTGTAACCCCTGTTGGTACCCGTTCGAGAGGTAGCGCATCAGACAACACCTGTGTACAAATCGGCCTAGATTTCCTGAAGCCCTCTTTAGATAAACCTATCGGCCGTCAGACTTCTATAGTGTCACCGAGAACAACACTCGGGAAGATACTCTCTAGTACTTGGGTAGTCGAGTAGTACGACTAAGGGTACAATCTATCCTCCTTAGTTAGTGCCCTAAGATATTGGGCCGAGTACTACTGTTGGACCCCCCACATATATCAGAGAGCTATAGAATAGGGCAAACCCTTGTCTGTAGAACCCTTGAATACCTAACCCTTGGGGGACAAAAACATAAACAAATTAAAACATACAAGATCTATTGTCACGCAACTATGTTTGGGTTGCCAAGTAAATACACATTTCTTTCTGGTTAAGCATTTGGGGATTTTATCAGTGCAGTATTCTTCAGACCATAGTATAACTCCACAGGTGTAAAAAAAAAAGTGTCTGGAAATTTTTTCACCATTATTTGAGAGCTATTCCATTGGATTCATCTCTTCGCCCTCATAAAATTCATCCATATCATTTTTCAGCAAAAAATTTTGACCCCGCCCGCCCGTTTTTAGTTCACCCATCCTCATGGCCCATACCCGTAGCCAAGACCTGGAAGCTCACTTCAACACCTTGCAATATGGTTTCCTCTAAACCCAAAAAGAAGTGAAACAACTCAGTGCTACTATTTCCTCCATCGATTCGTCCATCAATGCTACCATAATTACAACCATGCGGTCCTCAATGGAGGAAGTCAAACAAGAACTAACCACCCAACTTGAATCTGTCTTTGCATCACTCTGCACCAAACTGAATATCCCTACAGATGAAAATTTCTCTGAAGCACCTCCAAAGACTGAAGGTGAAAATTCCTCCCATTCCCATACCTTTCAGCCCCATCACTTTCAACGTGACCTACACCTTTCATGGGTGGATGTGACCAAATTTGATGGCTCAGACCCTACTGGTTGGGTAACCCAAATGGAACATTATTTCTCTTTATACGGCATTACAGATGACTTGGCCAAACTCTGGTATGGTTTTCTCCATCTAGATCAAGAACGTTGGCAATGGTGGCTATGGATAAAAACTTCCCGTCAAGGTTATATTTCTTGGAACCAATTTCTGACTGAGATTTATGAATGCTTTGACACGAACACCAACCATTTGGGCCGTTTGACAAAGTTGAAACAATCAGGAATAGTAGAAGACTTCATAGCTACATTTGAGCGCCTGACTTTTCAAACAGAGGGCATGAATGATGTTTTCTTTTGAGAGTGTTTTATCAGTGGCCTCAAGGAGGAGATTCGGGCCCATGTCCTCATGGCTTGACCATCGAGTTGGGTGGAGACTACTAAAAGAGATAAAGAAGCACAACAGGCTGTATCCTCTCAAAATAGAAAACCCTTCTTTATCCCTCGCCCTAAACCCATAACTCCCACTACTCCCTCCGCCCCATTAAAAATCCAAAAATTGACCAGGGATGAAATGGCTAAACGCCAACTCAGAGGCCTTTGTTATAATTGTGATGAAAAATATTTCCCAGGCCAGAAGTGTAAGGAGAAAAATCTCTTTATGGCCATCTCTGAGGATATTTAGGAAGAGGATGTTGAAACTCCCCTTGTGTCTGAGTCACCTGAAATCACTGATATAACCCCTCCCTCAGACCCTTCCGAAGTCGAACCCATTATTTCCCTCAATGCTCTCACTGGATTCTCCACTCCCAAATCCTCAAGTTAATTGGTTACATCAAGCATCGGAAGGTCATCATTCTAGATGATAGTGGAAGCACCCATAATTTTATTCATTACCTCATTGCCCAAGAAACTCATTGCTACATCCATGCTGTCAACAATTTCCAAATCATGATTGCCAATGGTGGTTCCATGAAATGTGGAGGGCACTGTGAAAATGTGCGTCTCCAAATTGGTGACTACCACCTAAAATCCCATATGTTTGCTATCGACATGGGTGGTTATGACATTGTGTTGGGTGCAGACTGGCTAAGAACTTTGGGTCCCATTCTCATGGATTTTACGACATTAACCATGCAATTCGACCAGGAAGGCCACCAATATAAATTCCAAGGCATCACTGCTAGTTCACCTGAGGTCATTAGTTCCCATCGCATGGAAAATCTACTTAAGAAAGGTCATTTTGGTGTCATTTCCCAACTCCATGCCATATAAGCAACAGAGACACCCTTGGTGCCACAAGACCTCCAAGCCCTCCTTTCTAAACATCAAATGGTATTTTCCACTCCCCAAGGACTCCCTCCTTCCCACGGTGTTCATGATCATTCCATTGTCCTTGTACCCAGAATCCTTCCTCCCAATATCCATCCATATCGCCACCCCTTTTCACAAAAAAATGAAATTGAGAAAATGGTCCAGGAACTCCTTAATGCAGGCATTATCTGCCCTAGTATGAGCCCTTACTCTTCTGTAGTAATGGTCCTAAAGAAATAAGGTTCTTGGAGAATGTGTCCTCACTTCCGTTCCCTCAACAAACTGACCATTAAAGACAAATTCCCCATTCCTGTCATTGATTACCTCCTGGATGAATTGAGTGGCGCCCAATTCTTTACTAAAGTTGATCTTCACTCGTGCTATCACCAGATACGTATGAAAGAGGCAAACATTCCCGGGATGGCCTTTCAAACTCATGAGGGCCACTGTGAGTTTTTGGTCATGCCCTTTGGCTTGTGTAATGCCCCCTCCACCTTCCAAAGCCTCATGAACCATGTCTTATGTCCCTTTCTCTATCATTTTGTCTTAGTTTTCTTTGATAATATCCTCATCTATAGAAAAACCTGGACATACCATCTTACTCATGTGGATCAAGTTCTCCATCTACTCTCTCAGCACCAACTTTTCCTGAAACAGTCTAAATGTGATTTTGGTGCCTCAGAAGTAGAATACTTGAGTCATCTAGTTGGCAAGGATGGCGTCAGGGTGGATCCAAAAAAGATTGAATCTATGCAAGACTGATCGCACCTAAAGAGTCTCAAAATCTTGCATGGATTTCTGGGCTTAACAGGGTATTATCGCAAGTTTGTTAAGAATTACAGAAAGATTGCAACACCTCTCATTGCTCTCCTAAAAAAGAACTCTTTCACTTGGACTCCAACCGTTGCTCAAGCTTTTCAAACCTTGAAAATGACCATGTGCACCACTTCGGTTCTGGCACTTCCTTATTTCAAAAAGACCTTTGTGTTGGAATGTGATGCATTAGGGAAAGCAATCGGCATTGTCCTTATGCAAGAGGGTCGAACTTTAGTCTTCACCAGCAAGCAATTGTCTAAAAGTAATCTGGGAAAACCCATTTATCAAAAGGAAATGTTGGCTATTATGCATGTCATTGATCTGTGGCATCCTTATCTCTTGGGGAAACGCTTCCAAATTAAGACCGACTGTCAAATCCTCAAGTACTTTATGGAACAACGCATGTCCTCCCTGGAGCAACAAAAATGGGTGACTAACCTCTTTGGATATGATTATGAGATCATTTACAAGAAGGGAAAAGATAATGTAGTGGTGGATGCACTGTCCCGAAAATATGAAGAAGAAGGATCCCTTTTTTCTCTTTCCTTCATTGTACCCGATTAGATCCAAGTTGTGTGCTGGGAATGGCTACAAGATCCCAAAATTTCACATCTGATCCAGCAATTGTAGACCAATGCTCTGGCTCCCCCAGGGTACTCTTGGCTCCAGGATGAGCTTCGATACAAAGGTTGTTTGTATTTATGTAAACAATCAAAGATTAAAACCACGGTACTTATTGAGCTTCATGCTACACCCACAATGGGGCACTCAGGGTTCACCAAAACCCGTGACAAGGTCAAACGTTTCTTTTTCTAGGATGGTATGAAACATGACATCTATAATGTTTTCACTGAATGTGAGGTGTGTCAATTCCACAAGGGAGAAACAGTGAAATCTCTGGGCACACTACAACCGCTTTCGATTCCACCTGCTATTTGGAAGGATACCTCTATGGACTTTATTACTGGCTTACCCAAATCGGGGAATAAATTAGTCATAATGGTGGTTGTGGATCACCTTTCCAAGTATGCTCATTTATGCGCTCTTCAACACTCATTTACTGCATCCACGGTGGCTCAAATTTTCATGGACCAGATATTCAAGCTTCATGGCATGTTGCACTCTATTGTTTCTGATCGCGACCCAACTTTCACAAGCAATTTTTGGCAAGAATTGTTTAAGCTACAGGGCACCCAATTACATCTTAGCACAACTTGTCATCCCCAAACTGATGGTCAAACAGAAGTTGTCAACAAGTGTTTGGAAACATATCTGAGGTGTTTTTCCTTTGAGAAGAAACATCAGTGGGCTCAATGCTTGCCCCTAGCTAAATGGTGGTACAAAACTTCCTACCATACAGCTACATGCATGAATCCTTTTGAAGTGGTATAAGGACAGAAGCCACCTTCAGTTCTCTCATACTTACCGGGTACCTTGAAGGTCCAAGAGGTTGACCAAACACTTACATTTCGAGAGGATATTCTTCGTACCCTTAAAGAGAACTTCGTCATGGCACATAATCGCATGAAGCAACAAGCAGATCAAGGTCGCTCTGAACGTCAATTTGCAGAAGGGGATCAGGTGTTTCTGCGACTGCAACCATACAAGCAAACTTCCCTCAAGGCTGAACATTGTCATAAGATAGCACCCAAATTTTATGGTCCTTATACAGTTCTCAAGTGTGTGGGGAAAGTCACCTATCAGTTAGCTTTGCCCAGTCAGTCGAAGCTACATCCTGTTTTTCATGTTTCATGCTTAAAGAAGGTGATTGGAACTAGGTGCAAAATTCAAACCAACCTTCCAGAGTTAGCTGAAGAAGGATC
>SNQJ01S0016787.1:0-10124 GCA_010110895.2 Picea sitchensis
AAAGGAAGATTTGCAAAATTGGAACTTCGTCGGGATATCAGAACAACGACCCATGGCACTTCACCATGACGAAGAGACATGACTATTGGAATCATTATAACCATTGAACCGATGTTCCAGAATGGTTATAAAAACAATTATGACTATAAATCTTGCTATCGGACCATTGGGACCGCACCACAACAGACATAACTACGTTGATGTAAAACTTCTTATATGTTGGAGAGATCCATTACGTCATGTCTACTTAGTCCGTTGACTGTTGCACCGAGAACACTTTTACGAACTATATCAGAGATAACAAGAGAACCCATTGCTATCGTGTTGTGCTTAGTAATATCGACACTGATTCTATTGCTTGGAGCACTCATCCATCCACCCGAGTTTTCTGATCGAGAGCGTGCATGTCGGACGAGCTCAACGCTATAGAGAATTCACTTGAGGAATTTTTAATTGATATGATGGCTGAGAGAGTGATGTCCACAGGAGTTCAAGATTCATCGATGCGAGGAGTGCAAGCCTCTCCGTCCACTGCTCATGGATCCAGACCATCCCAACCGGCAATAGAGAAGAGAACCAATCAAAGAGATGATCTAGCAAACACAAAGTTAATCCCGACCATCTTACCCAACTACATCCCGCCTTTGGCTAGCGTGGTGAGTCGTGACAGTGTCCAGAGGGTATTTGATTACACCATGGTTAATGTGTACTTTCTGAAGGGGATACGTGCATTCAGAATGCAACAAGATAAGATCTCAACGTTGAAGTTCAACGAATTCAACCTAGGTGTCCGAAAGAATTACAACATGCTTTCTCCTTACAAGTATCTGACCAAGGCGAAGGGAAAGAACTCAAAAATAATCCCCCAACCATGGACTATGAACCTCGCATAGTCCACCCTCTTGAATGTGATGAAGATCCCACACTTTGGAAGGCACCAGGAGGTTAACGCGTGTGTTAAGATCCTTCTCTCATGTTACCATGGTGGCTACCTATGGATAGATAGACGCATCACAGTCAATTTGATGTTGATCCATAAGATCACTGGATTGAGCATGCAAGGACCTGACCCGCAAGACTTCTACCTAGGGAAGGCTTCCGACCATGCCCTGGCACAGATAATTAAGGACAAAGATGGCGATGTCAAAAAAGGAACACAAGGCTACAAGGTAGCTTCCATCCAGAATGGCGTAGTGCGCCTAGCCTATCAGCTAATCCCAGGAAAGATGATGAGAAAGAACAGACCTACACAGGTCACAGGGTTTGTAGCCTACCACGAAGCTCAGGATAAGGGCTATGAGTTCCACTTTAGCTGGCTCCTGATCCTCATAGTGTTTACTACTTGGGAGAGGTCGGAAGGTGTGACCTTCCCAGACATTGAGCCGTTTGAGCTGCTCGATGCGAATTTCACCACGCTTTGGTACTCGAGTGATATGGGAAAACATTGGTAGTTTAACGTTGTCTTTCATACCTATTATATCCAACTAAAGAGGGCTATCGAAGCTTCCCCTCGCATGACGCCAAACACCCTGCATCATTTCTGACCCCTCATGAAGTTCCGTGTAGATCGACACTTCATTTATATCACCGCGTGTGCAGTTGAGCATAATGAAGAGCTTTAGTCATACTACAAGCTCACAGAGGAGGAACTTGAAGAGATTACTAAGGACTGGTTTGCAGAGCTCGTCATCCCCACTGACCCTACAAAAATGTCTGATCCTGGAATTGACATCCCTGAGACCACTCATGAAGCAAAGGATCTTCCCGGACTCAACAGAATGAAGAAGACATAAGAGGTCCAAAACTTGAGCAGCACATCGGAAGGAACTCCTTCAATATCACCTGGACAAGGGGGTGATGACGAAGTAGAAGAGACAAAAGGAAAAGAAGAGTAGCAGAAGCAAGGTGAAGTAACACCGCCTAGGGACCCTACTGATGAGGATGATCCCTTGAGGAAAAGGAAGGTTTCTCCCACGAAACCCACTTCCCGAAAGAAATCCATATCCACCTTGACTAAGATGCAGACTGTGCTCACTGTGGATGACTTCGACTTTATCATCGCAGCTGTAGCAGATGCCTTGCAGGACATATTACAGAAACATGAAGCCAAACATGAGGAGATGTATGATAGAATTGAGGTTGAACTCAAAGGGGTACAATAGGCCCTTCATTCCAGCCATGTAGTATCCACTGCAACCCCACCGTCAGAAGCACCCGAGTTGGGAGATGAGCCTACCCAACTCCGTAGACTAGCTGATGTGACCGAAGCTCACCTTCGTCGCACACAAGAACAAACCGAACAGGCCACAGAGGCCCTAAAGCAAGTAAAAAAAGTAGTCATAGAGCAACATCGAGTTGCGCAACAAGAAAAGGCTACCCTCCAAATTAACTTTGAAGAAGAGAAAGCACAGATCCAACAAGAGTAAGAACAATTGCTCGTAGAACAGGTGGGAGTAAAAGAAGTAGTCAGTAGAGCACTTCACTCTGTGACAGGGTTAGAGCAAAAAGAGGAAGACCCAGTGGAACATCAAGTAGAGAAAATTGCAGAAGCTATCTAACATATTCAATAGAGAATCGTAGACCTCGAGCTATGAACGGTTCCAAGTACCCCATAGGACGTGAGAGATCAAAGAGAATCCACTGCCTGGAGTGCAGTCGAGAGGATCAGAACATTCGCTCTGGAATGCAAAAAACTAAGTGCTCGTAGCGCAAAAAATTATGAGTGACTCACTGAAGATACTGAGCGAAAGGTACTGGAGTCACAACTCCAGGAGGCAAAGCAGCAAGCAACAATAGTACAGGCACAGTTGATGCTCCTATCAGCGGTTGAAAGGATGAAGCGATCTCAAGAACAACACACTACTCAACAACAGGTCCACATCATTCAGAGCAAAGTCATGGAAGTGACTCAAAGGCTCCAACCAGTCCAGGACGAATCTTGCAAACTGTTTGAGGAGATTGAAGGCTAAGGTGCAGAGTTGGAACAAGTAGTAATTGCAGTTGAACAACGTTTAGAGGGACTTGTCAACGAAGCAGTAATCCAAGATTTCACCGAACAGGAGGCCCTAATGCAACAACAGGTCGAAACAGATCGAGCCAAGCTCGAGGCTTTTGAAGCACAACTACCCAGAATAGAGTGACTCGGGACGAGTCAGACGTGAGTGTTGGGGGCCTCTTGTCCCTTGACCAAGTTCTAAGGATTCTTGATCACGTTTGACCTACTTTTGGGACTTCGACAGGCTATCAAAGATGGAGCGCAAGTCGAAGCAGAGATCGCGGGATCTCAACCCCTTTTTAGGGATTTTTGGGTTTTGGGATTATGTAACGGATATGGGGATGTCGGCCCATGGGTTTACCCATGTTTAGGCCCATTTTGTAATGTATAAATAGAAATCTAGAGATGTAAGAAAGTAACCCGTAGCTGAGTGCTAGTACTAGTTATGTGCAAGAAGATGTGATAAAGACTTGCAGAGCTAAGTGCAAGTGATTGTAAGAGACTGTGGAAGGCTTTGTGTTGTAATACAGGGAAGGAGGATGTAGCGAGGTGTGCAGATCTCCTATCCTTTGCGAAGTAAGATATCATGGCTCTATGCATGTAGAATATTGACAGAAATAAATAAATAAGAAGAGTTGGTGGACGTAGCCCCAGGGTGGGGTTTAACCACGTATATCTTGCGTTGTGGTTGCTATGTGCTTTATGTTTGTTTCTTGTCTATGTGATTGAATGCTTAGTGCACTGATGAATGCTTAAAAGGATCTAATATGGTATATTAGTGTTGAATAATGTGAATAAATGCTAGATCTGATCTACGTTGGTATGCTTAGTACTTGAATCTATTGGATCTATATAAATATTGCGCTGATCTGTGCTGTAAAATAAGGCTGAATATTAACGAATTGTAACTGCTAAGTGCTATGTTAAAGTGTTACAATCATAGATTTGAGTCCCAGCTAAGGTTGCAGACACTGGAGTCCTGCAACCACCCCTACCTCTACCTTGGGTGAGACTTCATCTAATTTGCAGGTGTTGCCGAAAGGGCTGGTAGTTAGGGTTTTGTTGGTGCGCTTTTATAGCATTGAACCTTGGGTCTGCCCCTGTGCCAATAGGGAACTTATTTTAGTGTAAGTCTGTAAATAAACTGTTCATGTGTAAAAAATTGTATAACCTAAGGATGAGAGATGGAGACTCGGTGACAAAGCATCTGAATTCCTTTAACACTGTGGTAAGTCAATTTTTATATGTTGAGCTTAAAATTTTAGATGAAAATAAGTGTATCAGTTTACTGTTCTCTTTACTAGATTCATGGGATAGTCTGGTTGTGGCCATAGGAAGTAATACAACTACCTTAAGTTTTGATGATGTGGTCTCATCCTTGTTATCAGAGGAGATGGGATGGAAGAACATGGAAGGACATAACACAAATTCATTATTCGCAAGAGGACGCTCCAAGGATAGAAATATATCTAAGTCCTCAAGTGGGAGATCTAAGTCTAAGGGTATATCAAAATCTCCCAAAACTTTTGTAAAGGCATGCGGGAGATGTGGAAAACAAGGGCACTTCAAGAAGCAATGTAGAACCAAAAGTGTTGAGAAAGTGAAGGGATCTGAAGGTGCTCCCTCTACAGAAGCAAAGACCTCCAAGGAAGAAGGATGGGATGTGTACTTGGATTTTTCAAGAACACATGCAGATCATGATGCATGGTTGGTTGACTCGGGTGCATCCTTTCATATGAGTCCCCACAGGGAGTGGTTCCGTGAATATGAAAGGTATAATGGATGTAATGTTTTCCTAGGTGATGAATCGAAAACCAGAATAATAGGATGAGGAAAAGTCAAGTTTAGGCTCATAGATGGAAGGATTAGAACACTTCATGGTGTCCTGCACATCTCAGGATTGGCAAGAAATTTGATTTCTGTAAGCAAAATGGACGATGTAGGGGTTAAAACAATATTTGAAAAAGAAACCTACAGGATGGTTCGAGTAGCAATGGTATTGATGAAGGGAGTTCATATTGGAACTTTGTATAAGTTGCAAGGAAGCACTATTAGTGATGGGTGTAATATTTCCATTGTTCCTGATATTGGAGAAGAAGAAGAAGAAACTCCTATAGTCTCTGAAGAAAAGGTTTTTCTGTGGCATCAAAGACTGGGGCATATCAGAGAGAAGGGTCTTCGACTACTACATGGTAAAGGTATGGTTGAAGGTATGTCTAACTGATCTCTAGATTTTTATATTAGTGAGAATTGTGTATATGGGAAGTAGAATCGGGTAAGATTCCCCTCTGGTGCAACGAGGGCATAAGGAATTTTACAACTAGTGCACAATGATGTGTTTGGACCTGTGACGGTTCCATCATTGGGAAAAATTGTGTACTATATCTCATTTATAGATGACTTGTCGAGAAATACTTGGATAGGTTTCCTCACTAAAGTATTTGAGAGGTTTAAAGAGTTTAAGGCTCTTGTTGAGARTCAAACAGTGAAAKAAATTAAGGTGTCRGGGATAGATAATGGTGGAGAGTTATGTGGGAATGAATTTGAAGAATTCTRTAAGAATTGCAGTATAGAAAGGAAGAAGAATACTCCATAYACACCTCATCAAAATGGAGTTGCAGAAAGGATGAACATGATGCTGATGGAAAAAACAAGGTGCATGCTAAGTGGTGCCGAGTTAGGGAAAGGATTCTAGGTAGAGGCAGTGGGTACTACATATTACCTGGTCAACAGAAGTAAGCTATATAAAAAGGTTGAAAATTGTATCTTTATTGGGTATAAATAAGGTCTCAAATGTTATAGGCTTTGGAACCTAGAAACTAAGAAGGTTGTGTATAGTCGAGATGTGGTATTTAGAGAAATGAAGGATGTTGTCAAACAGGAAGTCATACCAAGTATGGAATAACCGAAGAAAATAGAGTTTGAGCCAAAGGATGATGAATCAGACTCTACAAAACAACATGAATAAGAATAAGAAGATCCTAATACTCCAATATTGAAGAGATTGGTGCAAGAAAAAAGGCCATCCGAAAGGTATACTCCATCTGATTTCCATTCAAATTTTGCTTTGTCTATTACTGATGATGACCCTGTAACTGTTAGGGAGGTGAGTGCAGTTGAAAGTTTGATGTATGCAATGGTTTGTTCTAGACTGGACATTGCACATGCAGTGGGAGTTTTGAGCAGGCATATGTCAAAACTAGGGAAGGAGCATTGGACAACAATAAAGAGGGTTTTCAGGAATTTGTGTGGCATTGGTAGCTATGGATTGTGCTACAAAGGAAGACCATGATTGGAAAACGTGTTGGAGATACATGGATTTGTGGATGCAGATTGGGAAGGAGATCTGGATCGTAGGAGATGTACAAGTGGGTATGTGTTTAAACTATTTGGAGGAGCAATCTGTTGGATGAGAAAAATACAGTATGTAGTGGCACTTTCAACTACAGAAGCTAAATACATGGCACCACTCATGCAAGAAAGGAAGCAATATGGTTACAAATATTGTGTTTAGTTATTGGGTTGGTACAACAAGCTGTAAGGATAGATTGTGATAGCCAGAGTGCAATTTTTCTAGCAAAGAATCCGACTTATCATTCAAAGACAAAGAATATTTATGTTCGATATCACTTTGTGAGAGATAGGGTTGAAGAAAATAAGCTGTTTGTTGATGAAGGTGGACACTTTGAAGAATGTTGCAGATTCATTAAAAAAATCTATGAGCACTGAGAATTTCTCTTGGTCTAGAGGATCTATGGGCGTTGCTGCCCTCGATTGTTGACTATGTAACCTTTTAATCCCTTGTATGCAAAGAAAACAACAAGTTTGAGAATGTTGTATATTAGTTATATTTTTTGCACGACTAGAATTAGTGTCTCCATTGTGTCAGACACGTAGGGGGGTAAGAAGGGGGGCTGCTAGGCCCCCCTTTGGGGGGTTGCAGGGGGAGGAGCCCCTGAATTTTTTTTTTTGCCCCGAAAAAGTCCTCTATTTTGTGTCCTTTTTTGGGTAGTTTTTCAACACATGTTTTTTCACTGATGGTTTTCTATTTCCGATTAAGGAATTAGGGTTGTTGACTAATACTGGTCATTGGATTAGGGTTTTGGATGCCACTGGCTTCTATATGTATATTGTATTGTAAACAATGTACGCTGTGAATGAATATAGGATATGCTGGTTTTCCTGGTTTGGGTTTCCAGGGGAAAAATATCTATGTAATGTGTGTATTTGCCATTGTATCTTTTATGTTTTTATTGAAAATATGTTTGTAGTAAAATATTGTACAAGGTTAAAATCTACATAGTGCATTTTGTAATCCTAGCTTGACACATGTACATGCTTGTATTATAGAGAATTCCATGTGGGTATGCCTTGTTGGTTACTTGTATGGAATTATGTCCTTACTTTATGTTATCTTCCCTCACCTATTGTATATATGTGGGAGGAGACAACTCTTATATTCATTGTTATAATTGTACTCTATCTTTGTACTTGTATTGGAGATGCTAGCATTCATGAGGAACCCTAAGAGAAGAGAATAAGTGTTGTAGCGAGAAATATGCTAGGGTTCATGAGAAAACCCTAGGAGAAGACAAGGAGGGAGGGATATACATCTTAGATGCTCTTAGAGTGATTACTCATGTGCTATGCTAGGTTTTGAGATATGCATATAACCCTAGAGAAGAACATGGCATTGGAGGTGGTGATGGTTCTTGTATCTCTTATTGTAGCACTAGGGTTTCTACACTTGTAGAAATCATGGAGAGTGGAGCTAACCCATTGGATTATTTTGTATCCTTGTTTTTGTGGACATGAGTCTAGGGAAAGATCACAGAGAGATTAACTTGATGAGTCTTGAGCTTGGTGTGATGCTTTGCTTGGAAGAAGACTTTGGTTATTGTATCCTTGATATTCCATGGAGGTCTTAGTGTTTGTGTTAATTGAAGATTTAAATACCTAGGTTTGGGGGGCTCAAACCCTAGGATGGACATGTAGACTGAGAGGCTAGTGCTAGAGTTTTCTTTCCATGTACTTGTGGGATGTAACATGGTGCTCGAGTTTGCAAAACATAAGGAAGACAACAATTTGAGTGTGGAGAGATTGTGTGATACAAACTTCTGTACGTGCCAAGGAGGAATTTCTAGTGTTGATGCTAACATGTTGAATATCTTTGGTGAAGTGACCATCTTTGGTTGGGAGTGATTCCTAGCTAAGAGGAGTTTGTGGCTAGACTTTTATTATAGTGTTCCTAGTGAAGTTTTAGAGAGATAAATGTTATACTAGATTTGTGATAAAGACACGGTATGTACAAATACATAATACACACATACATATATATGAAGTTTCAAATTGTTAAAAATTGTGTAATTGAAAATTTGATTTTCAACTTGCATTACCTTCTTGATTGGGTAATTTCCAACAATTGTTGTCCATGGTGATTTAACATAAAATAGGGATGAAATGGTTAAGTGGTTTTCCATATAACTTGAATATAAGAGAGCATATATTCTATTGTAAAATTGTTGTAATAAAGTGATTTTCGTATCTAGTATATGCTTGGAAAAGTGTGCCCTAAGGGCTGAAACTTGTTGGCCTTTGCTTGGTATATTTCCACTCCACCTACCTAGTGTGTCGGGTTGAAGTGAGGTAAAATATTGTCCATCATTTTATGATGTAAATTAATATTTCAGATCATTCCTAAGGCTGAAAGTTCACAAGGATTAGATCCAAGAAACCTCTAGTAAGAGAGGTAAAATTTCAGATTTACATTAATCACCCTTGATTTGAAATTTCAACACAACCCCTATTTGTTTCACACACACCCAAAATAATTTTAACACCTTTATTACTTGTTCATCCATGAGTACATTTTTGTTTTGTATGATGCGGAAGAATTCAATCTTTTCAAAGTCTCAAACCTCTTATAAGATTCTTTTCACTTGTCTTGCTAAGTTGAAGTTCATTGGGAGGATTTTGTGATGGATATATCTTAGGATTATCGTGTAGTCTCCTACCACCGTAGTCATGTAGACTCCTTTGTCTTTTAAGATCAAAGGATCTTTGTACAACACTACTAAGTCTTATATCTCATTTTTTTTTGAGATCTCTATCCCCATACAAATTTCGCTTCTTTGTTTCGCTTAGGGTAAAAAATGACCACTACACTTACCATCTTAAAAAAAACACACCCTTACATTATGTTGAAACAAAGTTTATTTTTCTTCTCTAAATCCAAATCTTATTTTTGCTCTGGTTACAGAGCCACCCTTAGTTCTAAAAAAAGAGTCAAAAGGTCTTTCGGGATTTTCGGGTTTCGAAGTTCAGCTATTCACAAA
Organism: Picea sitchensis; assembly: GCA_010110895.2. Taxonomy (NCBI): domain Eukaryota; kingdom Viridiplantae; phylum Streptophyta; class Pinopsida; order Pinales; family Pinaceae; genus Picea; species Picea sitchensis. The sequence continues at coordinate 9,331 of SNQJ01S0016787.1, forward strand.
GTATGTTTTTTAGTGACAACCCCAAAGTCTCGAAAAAGTGATTGTTTAAAAGGAATTGAACAGATTTTAAAGTAATAATTAAAAACGTTAAAGGATTTCTAAGCCTTTCACATGTTCTTTTACGACCATTTTCCCAGCCACACATCAAGCCACATGGAGGAAGATCTCACAAGGAAGCACGAAAAGAATGCAATAAACGACAATAAAATCACTATAATAGGGTTTTACATAAATGCCACGTCACCATTTCGGGGTTTCGGTAGTCAGGGGTTTGGCCGACATAGAGATTTTGACCATTGCTCCGTTTCCCCGAAACTTGAAACCCGAAATTGAGTTTTCGGGACTTTCGGTGGCTTACGACGCTCTGAAATTGCACTGTTAGCCACCAAAAGCCAGGACTTTTGGCAGCTAAGATACCCTTGTTTTCGACATGTTAGCTGTCGAAATCGTAGATTTTCATATGCAAAAAACTTCCTTGGGAAAAAACCATTTTTCTCAGCCTTGGAGAGGCCATTTTCCGTGTTCGAATAGTTAATCGACATCTAAAGATCCTAATATTTCCAGTGGAGTCTTCAGAATTTCATTTGGATCTTGGGAAGGTAGTCAAAAGTCCCCTGCAAGATGAGGTTCATTTTAAAAAATGTGGCGTTTTTTACTGTGCTGAGTCATCATTTTCAAATAATGATTCTGAACGAATGGAGTATCATTTTGAGAAACGGTCGGAGGTTTTTGTCCCTAAAACATCAGAGATCAATATTCTCTCTCAGTTTTCCTACAATTGTCACATATTGGGA